>JANRGW010001814.1:0-40318 GCA_024733675.1 Psilopsiagon aymara | reverse complement strand
ATAATTCCTTCTCCCCGTGTCTGTGGAGAAACAGGTGATCCTGGTTAACAGCCATCGCTTTCTGGATGCAGTTTCCTCTCCTGCGTTTGAAGGATGATGATACCCGGCAAGACTGAATCAGCATAACTTTTACTCTGCAAGAGGAAAAACTTTTTTCATTTTCTCTATTTGAAGGCATTAAAAACCCATAGCACTTAAAAAAGCAGAAGAAGTTGGTTTTAAAGCTGAACTTCTCCACTTTCCTGGGATTTGTGTGCACCAATTCCAAAGGCTGTGTCTTTTTATTTTTTTTCTTTTCTCCTTCCTTATCTCCCAAAAGGAAACTGTTGCTAGTTGGAATAGACTTTTTAAATGTTTGGGATTCAAGATACTTTAGGAAGAGGACCAATTCTGAAAGATAAATCTCTAGGTTCTGAAATGGATTCCGTCAGGTCCTGGGTCAGAAACGTTGGGGTTGTGGATGCAAACGTAGCAGCACAAAGGTAACCGTGACTATTTCTGTTCCCCCCTTGCCTGTATTCTATTTTTTTAAATCTTTTTAAGCAAGCCTTTGCTCTCTGTTGTTGTTCGCATTTGATATTAAATTTATCCTCTCCCTTTCTGTCCCCTTCCCAGTCTCCTCTAGTCAGTGAAAACCCAAGTTAGTGCAGCTAGAGCTAGGGAGAAGCGCTCCAAACCCGGAGAGCATCAAGCGTCCTAAAATCCAGTGTGGGGATCGGATGACAGCGACATCGGCTCATTACTTCTTTTCCTGCACAAGGGAGGTGTGTGTGGGGTGGATTATAAGAGTAATACAGACTGCTCCTTCCCTCTTTGTGGGTCGGACAGCCGAATAGGATTGGATAAAGTTCGAATTAACTTAAATTTAGGTCTTTCCCTCCGCCCTCCCCGGCCCATCTTGTCTCATTTAATTCAAGCGGCTCTGCAGCTACCGCAGGCTCCGGCGGAACTTCCCCCGCGGCTTCAAGGCCGTGAGCTGCCTAAAGCGGGCGCGCAGCGACCGGAGCGCGGTTCTCGGGACCAAGGGGAGTCTGCAGAGCGGGAGGACGCGCGGCAGCGCCGAGCCCCGCGGATGCTGCGCGGAGCCAGCGGGGAGCACCTGCCCGCGGGGCTCTGGGCCGAGGGGCTGCGGAGCACACCGCGCTGGGGCCGGGCCTTTCTACTTGTTTGGGAGTGTTACACCACCCCTCCCACCCTCTTTTATTCTCTCTTTCCAGCCAAGTCAGCACAGAACCGTTATTCCAGTCTCTTCCCGTTATTCCAGTCACTTCCCATTAGGGGTAAGACGATTAAACCCCCTTCTAGGTATTTTTTTCTTCTTCCTCGCTCTCTGGATACTTTTTTTTAAAAAAAATATATGTTCATTTTTTTTTTTTTAAAGTAGCAAAAGATAAAGGTAAAATTAGCCTCAGGAATAAGTTGGGGTTTATTTACTATAGAGACAAAGTGAAGAGCATGTGACAGCAGATGGGACTTCAAATGAGCCATGGACATTTTAAACAGTACTTCCATGCCCCCCCCCTTCCTGATCTGTGAGCGAGGTTTTCTGAGGGCTATGGGAGGAGTTATCAGAGTTTTATGACTGTCGATAGATGGTTTAATAAATACAATGAGGGGAGGAAGAGGGTTATTCCCGGGGAAACCGAAAGCAAAAGGAAACGGCTCCTAAGAAGCCTCTTGGAGCAGTGGGGCAGCAGTTGCGCTTTGCTCATGGTGGTATCGCAGGGACTCTTTGAGAGACCTGTGACAAACCAAGAAATGCAGAAAATGAGAGGAAATCCGAACTAGGGGCAGTTGTGGCGGATGTGGTGAGTTCACACTGCACCTATTTGGCAAGGGAAAACACAGGGAAACATCTGTAGTTCTCCGAAAGAGTCAAATGCTTTTGCCAATGCGGTGGAGCTATTTTGGGGACTGAAAAGTCCAAGCAGCTCTGACTCCTAAGTTGTCTGGCAGGTAGATGTAATCTGTCTAGTAAGTAATCTGGAGGTGCTAATGTACGCCCTGTTCTCTGCGGAGGGTAGAGAACGGCATTGGGGAGAAGGAGCTACAGCTAGTTTCACTAAGAAATGTACCTGCAGTTTGGGATATTGTAGATACACAAAAGCATTTGAGTCTTTCCAAAGGTATGTGAAACATCCCTGCATTTTCTGCAGTGAGGGACAAGATTTGGGCAAGGGTGAATTAACTTGAATCTAGATTCTTTCAATTTAAATCTGCAACTGAAGACCCAGACATTGGCTCAAACAGGACTAAGCACTACACTGGCAAACTTTGCTGCTGAGGGAAGCGGATGCTCTGCTTGAAACTAGTAGCCTTTCACCTAAAATGTAGGTGTCCTCAAGTTGACAGTCTGCTTGTAGGATATGTTGTAAGATCCTTGTCTCCTGCAGGAGAAGTGAGCAATGTTGGGATGCACAGATAGCACTTTGAGACCCTCTAATATGTTACACCATCTTTCCCACCCTGCGTGTTGCATTCCAGAGATGAGTGTGACAGGAGAGAGGAAAATAGGTAGAGGAAGGAATAAAACACTTCCTGCTTTTAGCAGTGGCCGATCTCTTATCTTCCGGCGTCTGTAAATTATTCTGGACCTCGGAGCAAACTGCGTTACAATGACAACCCAGCCCGGTCGCAGCCCTCGGCCGCGCTTTTGCATAGCGGAGCCGCGGAGCCCAGGCGGGGAAGCGCCGCGCTCGGGGTCGGTATGACAAGCGCCTGCTCTAATGCCGTGTGCCACTGGCTCAGGGGGGGCGATTCCCGGCTTTTCTCGGAATGTGTGCTGCCTTTTCTGTTGTTGTTGTTTTGCTGTGACTGCTGCACAACCTGGTAATGTCTTTGTCTCTCCCCCACACCCCATCCCGTATGTTTCCTTCACAGCGGAGTAGCTTTGTCCAGAGCTCACTTTGAAAAGCAGCCACCCTCCAACTTGAGGAAATCCAATTTCTTTCACTTTGTTCTGGCTCTCTACGACAGACAGGGGCAGCCCGTGGAAATAGAGAGGACAGCTTTTGTGGACTTTGTAGAAAATGATAAAGTAAGGCTTGTTACCTTTCTTCTTCTTCTTTCCCTCTCCAAACCTAATCTTTTCTTCTCCCCGTTGAGCTGTTAACTTCTAATACCTGTTGTCCCAAACAAAATATGACCAGCTCTTGGTTAAGGGTTCAGGTGCTTTGATAGAGCTGTTGCCCTCTGTGTGCTGCTATAGTTAAAAAGGTTTGCAAGGCTCTGCTGTATCAGGAATACAATGGGAATTTTATTGACCCATTAAAAGTGGAATAAAAAAAATTAATGCGGGTCAAATGTGCCTTTTTTTGGTTCCTACCAGATCTGCCAAGTTTTATTAGCACCTTCACAGAAGTGGAATCTGACCTGTGATATGGTGTATTATTGTTGAGCTTGATTAGAGGTATTTTTGAAGGCTCCAAAGTCAATGACAGGATTTAAAAAGCATTTGCTTTTGGATTTTAAAACTCACATGCTGACCACTTCACATTGGTTTCACAATTGTGTTCTTAGTCATGGACAAGATATTTTCTAATTTTGAAGGATGCTCATTAATTATCTTCTAGGAAATTACAGTAAAAAAAAAAACCATGCAAGAAACCTCCCTGTAACATAGGAAATAAATATCAGTAATGACTCAAAATAACACTACTGCAAAGGAAAGAGCACGCTAAACCCCAAACCCACTGAGTTTTCCCACCGTCAATCTGCTTCGTATTAAGTGACTTGAAATGGACAAATTTATCTCGGTGTATTGCCTTGAAAAAGTGGAGAGCGTAGTAACAAATAGGGGGAAAAGAAGTTCTTGAACTCCTACAGGAAAAGATGTCAGCAGTATTTTGTAGTTTGCCTTGGGTCATTCGGAAGGTTAATACATCCCAATCAGTGGATTCACCTCGCAGAATTTTAATGAACTTTGTTGTCACTTCCATCATGATTATCAGCTTCTGCATTTTAAATGTGCCAAGTGTACATTCTGGAAGATTTTTAATTCTCTCTTTCAGGAGCAAGGCAATGAAAAGACAAACAACGGCACACATTACAAACTCCAGCTCCTCTATAGCAATGGTGAGTGTCCCCTCCAGTCACCTTCAGTGTGCTGTAAAGGGAGAGGAAGGTTTGTAGGTGCTGTCGCTGTGATTTCTGAGACACGCTGAAATTCCCTTGCCTGATGCACCTTCAGTGTAGGGATGGGTTCTGAAGTTTTCCTGGTGTGGATGGTCTTGGGAAACACACTGGAGGGAACAAAACTAAAATGCTCTTTCTGAGGATGTTTAATAAGGCGCTAGATGAAACTTAAACAGGTTTGTTCTGATGCTGAGGGAAGGATGCGTGTGGCAGCGTTGTTTATTGCTCTTCTGTCTCGCTGTAGGTGTCAGGACTGAACAGGATCTGTACGTTAGACTCATCGACTCAGTCACTAAGCAGGTGAGCATAGCTAAAGTGTGCCGTGCTGACCTGCCTGCTGCTGCCTGCCTTTTTCCCAAGCACTGCCCTGCATGTTTTTTTTCCTCTGGTTAATTTTTGTCTCTGGTTCATCTTAAAGACCTTCCTTTTGAGGGCAATTGAAAAGTAATTTTCTAAACTCTATTTATTTTTTTTTCTTTATGGTTTGTATGTTTTTATCCACTTTAAAATCAATATTTATGTATAAGCTGCTTTCCCTGCTCATAAAGGCTTTAGGGGAAGGTATTTATTTGTGAGCAGTGGGAATAAGCCTTCACCTTAGATCTGAATATTATGACACGAGTAGCGCCGATGCTCCAGGCTTACCCCTGCCTTTAATTCTTGTAGCCCATAACTTACGAAGGACAGAACAAGAACCCTGAAATGTGCAGAGTGTTGCTTACCCACGAAGTCATGTGCAGGTAAGACGACTTGATTAATGGCATGGCATGTGTCAAGTTTGTTTCCATAGATGCCAAAATGGCCTTTCTGTGAAGTTGCGGGTAGGAAGAGTTTGATATTTTTGTTGTTGAGTCACAGCGGTTATTTATGTAGGAGGATTTTTCCTTTTACATGTGGATAATGCTTGCTTTGGGTTCAATACGTATATTTGAGGTCTTATTTTTTTATCTTGTTTTGCTTTGGCTTTTATTTACTGCAAGAGATTGAGCAGCCCCATGTTTGCAGTCTGACCTGTGCTGGTTTGGTTTAAACTGGGCCTCTGTATGCGCTGTTTAAATCAAGACTTTTCATCTGCCTATTTCTCACCGAATTCCTGTTCACCTCTTGAGAATGAGCAGTTTAATGTACAGACTTTTCCCTGGCAATTAGAAGTCAATCTTCATCTAATTTTATCTGGTGAAATAGTTTAATTGTTTTGATTATTGTCATTCCTTAATTTTGCTTAGTTTTGCCCCAGCCCAAAAAGAAGCTCCTCAACCCAAACCACAAATCATTTTGTATACCGTGTATACAATATGTAGGGGCTTCCACCTTTTAATTCAGGCAGATGCTATTTTTTGCATGGAAAGTTATAAATTAGAGGGTAAAATGAGTTGAGGATGTTCTAATAACATTTAAGCCTGAAGTTACATGTACATTATGTATGTACGACGTGCTTCCATGGGAACTTACTACATGAGAACGGGAAAAGTCCTGACGTTTTTTCCAGTACATAGAACAATGCAAACAGTCACTGTGCTCATATTAAGATGGGTTAAATTGTGCCTAGAATGTATTTAATAAGAAGAAAGGCAAGGCAAAACCAATCTTGGCCTTTATTAAACACGGTTTGTGATTTATTGTGTCAGTGGGAGGGGGTTAAGCTGTTGGACTGATCGTTGCTTCTTTTAGTGTTTGCAGTTTGCTCCTTGATAATTTTGTTTGCTTGTTTTTAATGATTTTTAAAAGCAGCCTTTTAATGTAGTGGTGAGAGCAGCCTGTTTGCACAGACTTCTTGTCAAGGGAAGGTTTCAATTTCGGTACTTAGATTATTATGTCAACTATATCATTACTTTTTAAATGCAGTAAGAAGCGGGTCAATGCGTAGTGTTTCTGTTGGGCTTTGCTCTTAATTAAAAAACAAGCGTTGTCACTTCTGTCCAACTTCACATCCGGGTGCACAAACACCGAGCGTATCATGCGAGACATCCGTATGGTGTGCTGTACGGGGACCATAGATGTAGGAGCAAAGAGCAAAGGTACCTTCGTTACTCTCTGTCACATCTGGAACTTGCATAGGTATTTAAATACATAATTTAAATATATATGCTCTCCATAGTGTGGAAAGTCTTTGCTGTAACTGGGTGAACATCAGAGAAGGAAAATGTTTGGATTTTCCATGCGGTTGTGATAACAATGTAACAGCACACTTCATCTTTCTCCTCTCTTCCTATATCTCTGCATCAGTCTGCGCTCTTGCAGTTTTGTTTTAGAAGATGAAGTATTTCAGCAAACAGCAGTGCCTTCCCATCCCAGTATACTTCAAAATAAAATTGATTTGCCTTTTTGCTCTGCTGCTTCTTCATGCCTCTGTAGTATCAAACGCTGTTCAGCTTTTATATACCTGGCCTCCACTGATGCCTGCAACCATATTCCGTGCTTGATTTAAGGCAGTGTTCTACAAATGTAAGCCATTATTCCGGTTACACTGAACTTTCCTGCTTGATAGATTAGCCAAGGAAGAATTACAAGTCGGGGATGTCCTTTCTACATAAAACACAGATTAGTGAAGGAAATCAAAAGCACTCTGTAACCTAATCAAGACATCTGATTTTAAATGTCGTGTTTTCCTAAAGCAGCTCTCAACAGGATGCTGTGTATTCTGAAGAGGCATTACACATATCACTTTGAATAATGCCCAGGGAATGGATCCAGCTCTAGTTAAACTTGACATTTTATTTTATTTCTTTTAAGTACAATAATCAAATCTTCCTCATTGTGTGCTGCTTAAGTGGCAGCATCAATTTTTAAAGCCTCTAGTTTAGTTTGCATTAGTAACAGTATATAAAAATTTAATGCACTACCCACTCTGCTGTCCAAATTGATGCCTGGTGTTTTTAAAAGAAGGGTCTGCCTATCTTTCTGCTCCTCCGCTTCCAGTCCTCACTAGTTGAAGGTAGGCTTTCTTTTTATATGTAATCATACACGCAGCTATTCCTGCTGCATGGAGACAAGTGCATGCAAAACCCCGTCTCTTTCCCTCAGATGGTGACAGATGCATGCTTAGCAGGAAAGTTGTCTAAATATTGATACGGCTACACCAATCTGTCATACCCATTGAAAGTTAAACTCTCAACTCTCAATAATTAGTGCTTTCACTGAGAGGCTCCTATTTATTTATTTGCACATCTGAAATTTTTCATTTGAGCTATCCTGCCCTAATGGGAACCGCTCCTGTTAGGTGTGTCTCTCTCAGACACACAGGCTTCCCCCAATGGCTGGAAATCAAGGTAAACACGCTCTTCTCCTGGAATAACTTTTTTCTCCTCTTCTTTTTCTTCCAATTACCGACTAAGAGGAAACTAGTTGTTATGCTGCTGCCAGCAACCCCCTATGCCCTCAATGCTCAGAGGGTTAAAAGGTATTATAATGTGAACAGAAGTAGTCTCAGGGCCTACAGCTGGCTAATAACAGAGTTGTATTGAGCGCAGGCGAGCCCCACAGCTGTGACTTTCGCCACAAGGCTCAGACTAGACGGGAGCTCTAATCAGCTGGGCCAGGCGGCCGCTGGGGCCCGTGTCTTTATCGGCCAGATGGTGTGAATTTAGACACTTTTGTTATGCAATTGCAGGGAGGAGTTGGGGAGAAGAAAACAAAACAAAGGCCACCATGCTGGGAGCTTATTTGAGTTTGAAATTAGAGACAGATTTTTTTATTTTATGGGGAGGGGAGGCAAGTTGAGGGCTGAATTTTAAAACCATTTTAGTCAAGTGTGAGGAGGGAAAGGGTGCAAGTTTGCCCCTGACATGAGCCTTCTGGGGTATTCAGTTTGGAGATCTGGTGTTGGCCACAGAAGCTTTTTCGGTTTCTGTGTTTGATTCTGTTGCTATTTTTTTTCAGGACTGTTGATAATGTAAGCTGTAATTTTTCCCCTTTAGATCTAGTTAGAAGGCAAAGAATAATAAGAAAAGGTGTAGAATCTGCAGGCCTCAATATTCTTGTTTTAAGCAAAGGTATGTTCCTGGCACAATGTTGTAACAGCAGTGTACGTATTGGTGAAGTCACGCCAGTAGTTTTCTTTAAGAGAATATCATAGTCTTGATCCCGGACCACCAGAGCCTTGGGAGTTTTGCCATTGACTTAAATTGGACCAAGTCAGTTCTGTGTGATCAGGATGCAGAGATCTCAAAAGCGTTTTGAAGTATTTGGAGAAGTTCAGCTGTAAACCATGGTTTTAGAAGGAAAATTTCGAAGTATTCCAAATGTAAAGCTCCAAACTGCGACAATTGTGCAAACTCCCATCACCCAAAATGTGTTCGTTTCAGACCCCAGCCACACTGAACTCCAATCTCGCATAACTCATCCTGAACCACTTCCTATGCCAAGGAATGGCAGCCCTGGGAAGGGTATATGAGCTGATGAGATGTGATGGAGGAACTGCTGGTGTGTTCTGCTTGGATGTTACCAGTGTGCAATCAGATATATGCTTATGATCATCTGCATAAGTTACATCACTGAAGGATCATTTAGTATTATTGCAGCGAGGAAACAAGTGCTGTTTCTGCTAGCTGTAAAAACCCCCAAACACTACAAAAGTATCTTAAAAATTGAGGGTTTTGTTGTTTTATTGGAGTGGCATGTAAACCAGCACAAGCGTTTATTCCCAGTGTCACACTGGATATGTTGGAAGTAGACTCCAGATCTATATTCTTCTATGTGAGGGGTTTCTGCTTTTCAGGGGGGTATTTTTGTTCTTTAGAAACTATCTCGTATCAGCTTTTACGACCAAAATATGCAATTTTCTTTAAACAATCATTAGGCAATGAAATGCATAAAAGATGCACTTAAAGTTGGGCGAAGGAGGGAATAGGATATTCTTAGCTAGTGTGAATTACCATAGCTTCACTGAAGTCGATGGAGCTATGACAATTTACAGCAGCTCGAGGCTCTGCCCCAGGGATTTTTAAATATTTAGTGTATCCTTTTATTTTAAAAGGCCTGGCATCGATGAATAAGTGCAGGTTTGAGGCAAGGGGAATGTTGGAACAGTTCGAGCTGCTATTCAAATAGGTCTGCTGGTTGGATCTCATCTCTCCGGGCAATTGCAACTCGCAAACGGGAAGTTCCTGGCACATGCTGTAACTTCAGTTCCAGATACCTGCACTTTCTCCTTTCCGTATCTGAAAGACGGTTTTTGTCCAAATGCTTTTAGGTATTTCTAATAGAATATTAGGTGGTTTTGGGGGGGAAGCCCGTCTTTGATGCTTTTTTTTGCCTTCAGTGAATTCAGGCATTTTATTGAATTTGGATTTTTTAATTCCTCTGCTTGGGATTGCTTTCCAGTTGGAAAACTGTGGAATTCAGCGTTTTGCAAATGTACTCAGCACCAATTACAGCACTGTACAAAAAAACCCTCAGCAATTCCTTGTTTCCATAGGTGTCAATTTGAAAAACCACACCAGACTCTGGAAAGCGGAATTTGGGAAGGCGTTTGTGTCAGGGTAGAATTTGATCTGGTGGCTTTTGAGGCAAATGGGACTTGAGGTGCAGACTCCTTAGTTTTGGATGGCTCTGTCCTCCCCCTCCCATGTTAGCTTTGGTTGGAGCAAACTATCTGAGCGTCAGGACAGCTGAAATCTCTTTTAATGGACTTCTGTATCTAAGGACTGTTTTAAAGTCTGTTGAACTTCTGGTACTTGGCTGGTGTATCTGCAAGGAGCATCACTCGTGTCCACGCGTGTATCAGTGGAAATCAATGACCCATCTCCTGATTATTCCCACCCCCCTTGGCTTTTATTATTCCTTTTGAAAATGGGAAAAGGAAATGCAGTGGTTTCTTTAGATGGACTTTTAACCATACATAACACGATACTCATGTCTGTCATGTCATTATGACATCTGTTAATCATCTATTAAGCTTTATAAATAGCACTTTAGTCTAAAGCATGACTGTGTTGCTTTTCATTTTTGGCTGGGAATTGCAGAAAAGACTATGGGGAGCCAAGTACCAAAATCCAGTTGGAATCAACCAGGACTTGGGCACCCAATTCCCTTCTGGAAAGCCTAGCCAGAATTTTCTGTCACTCTTCTAGGCACATGCTGACTTCTGGAGCTTTGCAGACAAGACTTTAGCTGGTTGCTTTGCTGTCAATAGACCTAGTAATCCTTTAACTTTGGTTTTCTCCCTCTTTAGTCGGTGCTGTGAGAAGAAAAGTTGTGGCAACAGAAATGAGACTCCGTCTGACCCCGTGATCATTGACAGGTAGGAGACAAATCCTCATTTTCCTACAAAAGCAACCCCAAATTGTTGGTTGTGCTTTGAGGTGGCTGAGGGGCTGTGATGATGGATATCTGTCAGCGTCTGCCATTGGGGATGTCTGTGCTTCGTGATTCCTGACAGAGCTGCCAGCCTAAGACTGAGTTGGCTTCAGTCCATCTAGGCTTACCTTGGCATAATGATTGATGTTCATCTCTTAAACTAAGTTCTCTGTGTATCACTTTCATCGTCAGCAAATATTCCATATATACATCTGGAATGTTTTCTGTTCACCAAGGGTCTGGTCCAGCTGGGTTACTGAGACAGATAAAGCTTTGAGCAACCTGGCAGCTTCACTAATACTCTTTAACAAAAGACCATTTTTGTAGGAATGTGGGGAGGAAGGAAGGGGTAAAGGCAGAAGTGCAAAATGTTAGGCAGGATTAAAACTGATGGTTTGGGTGTTGTGAGCAATTTCACGTAGAACAGCACCTTCATATGTTAACTCAGTTCCAGATCCAAGTCCAGGTTCTGCTTGCCAGTTTCTAGGTGAATAACGTAAAAAGGGGAGAGCAGCAGTTTGTTAAATCATGAACTGGCACATTAAAACCCCTGAGTACTTGTGGAGGCTGAGAAGCTGCCTGTGAGCTCACTGACTCGCAGTGTTGTTTGTGATCTGGAGTTCAGCAAGATTCCAGAAGGAAAAATAAGAGTAGGCACAGCTTTCAAAAAGTGAACAACCGAGAGCCCCAGAAGGAGAACCGGAAATAAGGGAAGGTCAGGAAGAAACCTTCTCCCCCCAGTTTAATCTATAGTGACTGTTTAGAGAGCTGCTTTTTCCTGAAGCAGCTGGTACAAGGGGCCAGTGGAGAGCTGCTGCTGTAGTGGAATGATTGTGGATTTAGCTTTTATGTCTGTATGTGTCTGGCATGCTCTATCAACATTCTAATAAGCATTATTTGTCATAGTATGTCTTGTGAATTTGTTTTGGCATTCAGAGTGGTCAAGCTGGTTTGAATAAAGATTTGCAAATCTTTCTTTTTTTTCATGACAGAGTTAACCTAAGTATTTTGGAACTTTGTGATGGTTCTTCACTCCTTTTACCCCATGATTTTCCCTTTTAATGTTGTATTTACAAGCTGTGGTTGGGGCCAGAGTTGGCAATGGCACCAAACTGGGCTGTTTGTGTGGGGGCAGTTTCCTGACTGGAAGCAGAAGTCCCAGATATGCCATCTTGACCTTTTCTGTGAAATTTCAAGCTTATTTTTGGCTGTGTTGATGTTTGGTATGAATCTGCTTTTGGGAACTTTCCAGTCTGAATGTTCTGAAACTGGTCTTGCTGCTGGAGAAGCAGCATGACGTGAGTGCTGTATTAGCCTAGGAATTAAGCCCATGAAGGGGGTGGTTCCTACCACTAAATCAGATTTAGGCCACGGAGGAAAGGTATGATGGCGAATCATGTCTGGTGACATGGTTTAGTGAACGGTGTGGTGAGTAGAAGCTAGACTGAAAGCTAAATCTTGTTCTCCCACTGATCACAGGGCCGCATCTAGCAAATCACGCCCTCTTCTGCTCAGGTGTTCCACCACTTTGCCCAGTTATACAAGGCTGGAGGAGTGAGGGATAATCCTGTGTACTATGTCTTGACACATTTAATGCAAATGTTATATCAAAGTTTATGCTGTACATGTCTGTGCACAGAGGAATTTGTTGTCCCTGAGGGCTGTCACCCTCAGACACATCCACAGCAGTAAGCACTACTAAACACTCCACTCTCCCGCGCTACCTTCAGTAGGGCTGATCTTCCTGTCTTTCAAACAAGCAGAAGGCTCTGCTGGAGAACTGTATGTGTTCGGAACTAGCTTGGGAATCTGGGCAGCAATGTTCTTATTTATTCAGGTGGTCTTTATATGGCTTCTTTAGAAGAAAACATCTATGCTTAAGAGCTTAGTAGCAGGTGGAATATTGTCTCTGAAATGTACCTTGCCATCATGCAGGCTAGGAAAGGTAAGATTTTCAGTTCAGTGTTGCCTTCATGGTGGGTTTCTTCTTAGTTTATAAAGAACTACAGGTTCTTTTTAGCAGTAAATAATAATTGGAGTGGGTGCAGAAGGAGGCTGCATGTGGGGTGTGCATCTGTGCTCTGCATCGGCCCATGCCATAGGCACATCCTACAGACCGCAGGAGACTACTGAAGCCTTTGAATCAGTTGAGGTTATAACCGTCCGCTGTTGCACTGAGCTAACTGTGCCCCAAATGTAGTTGAGTTCTGGGACTATGCTGCAAGCTGCTGCAAATGACCATAACACCATGAGCAGTGCACAGCAGTGCAGTGTTTCCCCCTTTGTTTTTCTCCTTGCTTTTTATGCTTCTGGGGACTGACGCTTAGAGTCTTGTGTTGGTTTACCTGTTTATTGCTATAGGGAGGCACAATTCAGTGGTGTTTGCCAGAGCATAGAAACTTGAATCCCTCTTTAAAAAGGAAGAAATGGCTCAGTGGGAAAAAAATGTCAGTTGTGTTGTTGTTGTTGGGCTTTTTCTTCTCCTTGAATGAATTCCAAAAGTTCTTATGCTGAATAAAACATTTCTGCTGTGACCTTTGCTCTGGGGACCAGATTTAGATCCTAAGGACCTTGCAGTTATTTTTCCATTCGCTCTTGAAAACTAGCACTTTTTTATATGAAAGGGAACTTCTTCACTGAAATTCACTGTGACCCTCTCCCACCAACAAAGGTCTGTAGGAAGTGTTGGAGTATTTAGTTTCCTGCAATGTTTTGAGTCAGAATTGCAGGGTAAATCTGATCAGAACCTGGCTTCAGAATGCTGCCTCTGTTTTAACAGCAGTGATGCAGCTCAAATCCTGCAACACTCTATTGCAGAGGTCAAAAAGCAGGAAAGACAGAACCCCAGTGGAGCCCAGCACTGAAAGGGCCGTGTGAGCATGGGCAGGACGTTTCTTGGTAGATGTTTAGTCCAGAAGCGTTTCCAGAACAGACACTCAAAGCTTTTTTTAGCACAAATCCCAGTCAGCTCTCAGAATATTAGAGCAAGCTTTAATTTAGTGTACGAGGTCAAAATTCATCAGATCTAAATAGGTTCTAGTGTGTTTCCATGGTGGATCATAGCACAGGTGGGTTTCCAGGGATCTTCATATCTCTTCATCCTGTTTTCCAGCTTAGTTTTTCGGAGTTAGTACCTGTGGAATTGGTGGGTTTATGAGACTTCAGCAGTGTAATGGTTTTTATTCTCCCCCTCCCTTCATGACTGAAGTGGTGGTTCTCGCTGTTCCTTGTAATTCCTGGAAATCTGTGAACTTTGAGTGCTAACATTCCCTTCTTTGTTGAAATCATAGGCAGGGATGTGAAGTGGAGGGGTTGGGGTGGCTTCCAGATAGAAGGGTGGACGCTCATTCTTTTAAAGATGATACTTCCCAAATGAAAACTGTATTTTGCTTATATTCCAATTAGTTTTCCTCCTTTTCCACTGCAGTGATGCACATGAAAAGAAACTTGGTCTTGTGATTAAAAGGTCAGAGATGCTGCAAATGTATTTAATTCCTCATTTTAGGAGAGTTGGGATATAAATTCCCCATTCATCAAGTGGGAATGTTGGGATGGTTTTAATTTATATTTTTCTTGGTTTTTTAACTTTTTTTTTTCTTTTTCCTTTAATCTCAGCCATCTAAAAAGGACTTTATCCTTTCTGTCACCCTTTCGGGCTGATCCCCAAAACCATAGGGTAACATAAGGATATTTCCTAGTGCTTAGGGGCAGAACAGCCTGAATGGAGAGGCCTGGATCAAATTCCCGCTGATACAAGTTGCCCTGAGCCTTCAAGCCAGTCACATAAGTCCTCACTTTCCCCCCGTGGAAAGTGGTTCCAGATCCTTCAATAAGAATTCTGGGTTTATTTCTACTGTGAGGATTTCACCTCCATGGCAGAGTTGGATTGTTCTTGCTCTACACTGCTCCACGCTCCTTGTGAGCCTGCCAAGGTAGAATAAATGCCTCAAATCTGTTGCTGCTGTGGGGTGAAATGAGGAGCTCCAGGGAGACCCAGCCCTCAGCAGCTCCCTGTGTGCTCCAGTCCCCCCTTCCAAGCCTCCAAACCCCACAATGATCTCTTCTCTTGTCCTAGGGAGTCAAAGTCCTTTGTTCACTGCTAAACCCTGCTCTCCTGCAAAGAGCTGCTGTTGTGCCATCTGTCTCTTTATGAATTTTTTAGTAGACTGGATGTTTGTGGGGAGTCAGTAACTTACAGTGCACTATTGGAGCCGTCTGACAAGTGGTTCTCTTAGTGCCTAATGTGTGTTTGGTTCTTCCCTCTTCTTCCCCTTTTCGGCAAAAAGAACGCTTCTTTACTAGTTTGTTGTACAAACAATCTTGTAATCTTTGCCATGTGCAATCACTTAAAGCTTGTAAATGGAGTAAACTCAAGGCTGGTGTCACTTAATCTTCCTTTTAATGTTGACAGACAACAGGTTTTCCAGCAAGCTGGTGAGTCAGGAGGAGCTTAAAGATCTCTCTGCCTGAAAACTGAAGGATGGACTTGTGGTTAAGGAACTAGTTTGAATTGTGGAGGTCCCAGGTTCTCCACTGCACGCTCCCTGTGTTTTTCCAGCCATTCCCATAGGCGTTTCTACCTTTCACTGGTAACGGAGAGACACATACTGAAAACTGATGTGTGCGAATACCGTGGTGATGTGGAAAGCTGTTGCCGTTAGGTGGCAATTGTGCTGGAGTGATTTAAAAGTTATTCTCTCCCCAGGCTGTTAGTTGCTGCTGCCTGGGCTGAAGGTGTTCCTGCTTCTGAAACTAAGCAAAAAGAAATGAGTTTATATCGCTGCTGACTTCGAGCCCGGATCTATTGGGAAGCAGCAGAACTGGGACCTCACTTCCACTAACTTTTTGTACCCGAGTGCTGCAAGCCTTGCACTGTCACTGTGTGACTGTGTGGCATTTTGTCCTGAGCCCTCTGAATGGAGCACTTGCCTTCTGGGAGAGGCTCGAGGGGAAAATGTAACCGGTGGGAGTATTAGCCAGAATTGGTGGGTTTAGTTCCACTGTGCTCTGATTTCAGAACCGCAGGTGGAGCATGGTTTAGTCTCTGAACAAGCTGAGAGAGCTGGGCTGGTTCAGGCTGCAGAAGAGAAGGCTCCTTAAAGGGAGACCTTAGAGCAGCTCCAGTGCCTAAAGGGGCTACAAGAAACCTGGAGAGGGGCTTTGGACAAGGGCCTGTAGGAACAAGGCAATGGGAATGGCTTTAACGTGCCAGAGAGGTTCCCTGATGCTTTAGTGCAGTTTGGGCAGCAAGCATGGGCAAATTCCAGTCTTGTTAGATGGCTTGTGCTTTAGTGAAGACAAAAACCATTGCTGGTGCTGGCAGGGTGAATCCTGACTGGGCAAGGCAGAGTTTTGAGCAGAGTTCAAGCAGAGTGGAAAAATCCTTGTCTCTTAAATGGAGGCTTTGTCCTTGCAGGAAAGAGAATTCGATGCAGTTTATGTCATGTTCTTATGAACAGCCAACTGATACTGAGGGCTCTCAGGACAGACGTGATAGCAGTGCGAGGAGCCAGTGGAGTCAATGAGTTCGGCAGCAGTAGGGTGGGGAATGGAATCGAAGTTTCCTGTGAGCTAAAGCACCTCTGTGAACAGTAGCTGAGGGTGATTTTACTGTTTAAACAGGGCAAAAGAAATCCTGCTAATATAGAGCACTGGTGTGTAACATGGGATCTCTGAAACTCAGCTGTTTGAAAATGGCCCGCATTTGCCTGGATCCATCTGAACACATCTTTGCCAATGTTTCAGAGTATTTGCATCTTAATGAAAGCATTCTCTGTGTATTTATGGCCTGAAATACTCTTCCTTATCACTTTTGCCCTCCTCTAGGCCTCTGTCTAGACCTGGTTTTATGGACTTGTCACTTCATCTGCCCTAGCCTTTCTTGTTACTGCCTCTTGCTCTCCTTTTGAACCTTTTATTTCTGTCCATCCCTTCCTTGTGTTTCTTTCACCATCTGTTTCTGGTAAGATCTCGTGTATTTTCCATGCTGTTAACTTCAGCTGCTCTGGAGTGAGTGCTTCATATCTGAAGAAGGGCTGCCAGTTAATGTATAATATTTGCTCCTTTCAGATAGGGGATGAAATAACTTGTCCTGCTTGGAACATCTCCCAGAGTCCTTGCAAAATGAAGACAGGGTTGAGACTGAAAGTATATAACATATATCTGAAACTTGCTAAGTTGGATAGCAATGGACTTATCATTTTAATGACAGTAAGAACTGACATGACTTGTCCAGGATCAGGCAGGAGACAGTGTGGAGTGGAATCCAAGTCTTGTGTGCTCCAGGCTAGATCACATAAGCATGTCCTGGAACAGCATTTCCTTTCTGCAAGTGGAAGTCATATTCCCATCTTTCTCTGATTGGGACCTCTAATGTGCTGTTCTCATCCAACCCATCTTCTCTTTCTTCTTTTTTTTTTCCTTTCTTCCCCATCTCTTCTTCTCTGCTCATTTCCTTCACAAACAAATGCTTATTTCTCCATGGGCATTCCATTTATAACTCCACGTTCTGTGGCTTTTCCTTCAAGTGGAGTCCATTGAGCTTGTAAATCGTGTTGGATCAGTGAGCCTATAATGAGCCTTCTAAGTCCAAACAGTGCAAGTCTGCTGGGATTTTATTGTTCATAAAACTTCTTCCCTGGGGAGTGATAGAGCCATTAGGTGTGTGCTGTGTTTAATATTTGGTCATGGCAGGAAGCAATAATTTTCTCTCTTTTACTGTGGCTCCTGAGTTGCTTTTAAGCAGTCAGCTTATTTGAGTGCCTGTGAACCCATTAGGCAAAAGGAGCCGCTCTGCCCTACTTGAGTTTGTATCTGTCCTACAAAGGCTATTTCAAGAAAGTAAAAGGAAGCAGCAACTGATTGCCCTGTGGTGGCTCTTAATCACTTGCCCCTCTCATGGACTCAAGCGCTGTCACACCTGACAGGAGACGGCATGAAGCTGATTTCACCAGATGATGGCATTTCTCATACTGAAGGGATTGTTCTGTTTATTCCAGCAGAGAATGACCACCAAGGCTCCTGTTTGTATGGTATGTTATGGGTTTAAGGGTTTATCTTGTGTGAATCCTCATCAGCACTTCCTTTCATTTCAGTGGAAGCAGGAGCAAGGTTGTTACTCCATTAGTCTGGAAGTGGGTGTGTATATTTTAGCAATAAAAAAAAAATCAACAAAACCACCAAGCAAGAAACCAACCAAAAACCAAGGACTGAAACCCAATCCACTTTTCCAGGAAGGAATTGCAGTTTGGGAAAGGAAACTGGTAGAGTCTGGGCTGTGGGAGCTTTGCAGCTCCAGGTGTCACACCTTCATACCCGTGTGGTCTGGAGCCGTCAGTGAGCGGGGCAAGTTCAGCTCTGTGGCCCATTGAGCCCTTTTCCCTCTGCTCAGTTTTTGGCATGAAGGCAGAAAATTTTGCTCTACAGATTTTTTTTTTCTCCCTTTGAAAAGAGTGGAGAAAATCTTCTCCTTGGAAATTTGAATCCCAAGCAAAGGAAAATGGTATTGTCAATTGCTGCGAATCCTTTCGAGATTCAGGCTCTGTAGCGTGATAGGAAGTGGCTCCTCTGACAGCCTTTCCCTTGTATTCCCAGTGATTCCCTCAAAGTGCTAGTCAACTTTCTCCACAGGATGTGCCATCAGTTCTGCATGCTCCTTATGCTTTCCATTGTTGCTGCTGGCTGCACCACCAGGCTGGTTTGTTAGCCTGATTACTGTAGGTGTTCACTTGCTCTAGTTAGCTCTGTTCCTTTGCTTCAGGGGAAGAGTTTTCCACTACCACATTTTCCCGCTGAGTCCTTGTCTTGATCTTTGCAGCTCTGTGCAAGAGGCTTGTATCAGAAAGGAAAGAAATAATTGCCTTGCTCTTAGGCTCTGTACCCAAGAGCTATGTTGCAAAAGCAGGACTGCACGAGGTACGTTTGCATTAGCCATACACACACGTTGTGTTTTACCTTAGAGGAAGATGAGCGAATGTTTGAAAAGAGATGGTGTGGGGTGGGTAATTACACAGGTGTTTAAAGCACTTGAAAGCCAGAACACAGTGGGCAGATGACATTAGCTGATGGCATAAAGAAATGGGACTTAAAGCCCAAGAGTGGGGGTGCCAATACAAATTGAATTGAATGGCTTTTGAAGAGATGTGGTTATGTTTTCTTCTGCGATGTTGATAAAAGGCTATTTCAGCAAATGGATCCCGATTCGGCAAAGCAGTTGGTACTTTTATTTAGCAGCAACATGAAGAAGCATGTATGTAAATATTTTGTTGAAACCAAGTGCTGAAAACAAACATGAAACTGCTCAAATTCCCAGCAGGGCTTTGTTGTCCACTGTCAGCTTCCCATCAGGAGCTACAGTTCCGGAAATTTCCTCTTTTGTAAAGGTAAAACTTGGGATTCTCGCATTCACATGTCTCTAAGCTAAAAAGTGCTGTTTGGGAGGAGAGGTAAAGCTGAGGACATTCTGCCTCCTTCAGACATGCTCTTCATCTTGTGCGTCTATCTGAGGGTTTTATTCTGGACAGCTTTAAATGCTCCCTGAATTAATGCTGCTCGTGGTGTCACGGGGTCTCCACGCTACATTGTGCTGGATACTAATTTGGAGCAGGAGCAAATACTTGAACAGTGATGTTTTTCCAGATCTCCCCTCTCATTAGAACGTGGGTGCTCAGTACCTCGAAGAAAAATAACGAGGACTTTGAAGGTTGACTCCACACCAGAATAAATCATTTTCCTTGATGTTGACAAAAGATTTGGTCAGTCAGAATTCCTCCGCTAAAGAGGGGGGAAAAGTATCCAGGGTTGTGTCAGTGTCACTTGTTGACATAGACCTCAAAAAAAATATCCTCTGGGACGTTTTGGTTAAAGGTTTGGTTTTTTTTCCCCTTCCCCTTTATCTCAAGCATTTCCCAGCATTCCTGCAGGGACATCTGGTTCTCTCATTTGCCAGTTTGACTTCAGTGCCTTCAGAAAGTGTCACTGTCGGTTGCTTTCTATTTAGTCAAGCAGCACAAGCACAAGAGGAGCCCTGCCTGATAACTCGCCTAACATAGAACTGCCCTCCAGAAGCAGTGACCTTAACCATTTCTGTGATGGGCAATGGGACTGTGTCACCCTTCCCTTCATTTCCTTCTGTAGCTTCAGGTTTGTATTTTTTTATAGGCAAGATTTCTCTCTGTGTTACTCATGAAGGCACGTGAAGTTCTGTCTGTTCGTGCACTCATACCTTGGATGACTGTTTTCCTCCACTTGGGAGCTCTGCTTTAGCAAGAGAACAGCAGCCAGCCGGTAAATGCTCTGTATTTGCACAGCTCAAAGGTGATTTTAGAGCAGTAGGTTCTGATTGCTTGGCTCATGTGAATTGTCATACAGCTGGGAGAGTTTCTATCGACTTAGGCTTGTCTGTAACACTTGTGGATGTACATTGCACATACTTTGGGAGCAGCCTCTTGATGGCTTGCTTGTAATGTGGGGTAAGTGGTGCTTCCGGGCAAGAGAATTAGGCTTTAAGGTTTGGTGAGGAATTTTGTGTGGACTGGGAGTCTGGACTGGAGGATTAGGAGCTGATGATAGGTTGGGCCCAGCTGGGGTCTGAGGAAGAGGCAAGACACAGCTAGAATGAGCAGGTAAAAATGGGGATGGGGCAAGGTACATGCTGTGACATATTGAGGAGGAATGACATCATAATAGCATCGTACCATATACATCCGAAAGCATTTCAGTTACTTTGGTAATTTTAACTGTAGCATTTTCTAGTTTCTGAACGAGTTTTTATGAGCTCTGTAATATTTCTGTATTTAAGATCGTTGGCATGTGAAAGACTTGCTATTAACATTGCTGTAAACTGCAGGTGTGGGTGAAGTTTTATCTTCCTGCAGGCTTTAATGTGAGCGTTTAATAATGAAATCCCCTGTATCTTTCCTGCATGTTACTGTTCCCACTATAAGAAGTCTAGAGCTGTTCCATGAGCTGGTTTGGGACACTGTCAGCATTGGCAAAGCACAGGGTGGTTGTTAACATAATGGTTCTACAGAGCTGTATATATGACAGCCTGCAGCGCAGCTGTGATCGTATGCAGGTACAGGATTTTAACAGACTACCAAGACTTTGCTCGGTCAAACCCTACACAAATTGAGTCTCTGTCATCATCATCTTCCCCCCCACCCCATTATGCCATTTCAGGTGCACCCCACTTATCCGTAGCGGCCCTGAACAGCAAAGTTAAAGCTGAAGTAATTGGAGAGGCAACCTGAATTGAGTTGCAGCCCTTCCCCTCTAAGACAGATCTGAACTTGAGAAATGAACTGAGTCTGTTTGTCCCTGCAGCTGCTTCCAGCCCACACTGCAAGCACTAAGTCTGCAGAATGGAACGTGATTGGCAGCTGCCTCCTCTACCAGTGGAGGCCCCAAGAAGGATGGTGTGCACATAATGAATTGGTGTCTTCATCCCAGGAGACTGAGCATTGCAATGCAGTACTCACTCTGTTCTCCTGTCACCCATGGTGTATCATATCCCCTAGACACAAAGGGAACTTTGGGTCTTACTGTCATAAGTCTAAGCTTTAAGTCTTAAGCATGCTTCTCCCCTTGCCCCCCAAGATCTGTGGGAAGTGTTTAATCATCCTCTGAAATGGTGCCTGCTCCTGTGTGTCTGCAGTGTGTTATCTGTGTGCAGACACTGTAAGCACTGTCGCTCTCTTGTGCTTCTTGGGACCGAAACATGGCTTTCTTATGACTTGGTACTGTTGCCGATATCCGTATGGAATCTTCTAGCATTTGGGTGGGGAAGAGGGGCACTGGCTCTCTTATGCTCAGTGTCACGGGCTTAGGCTGTTGTCCTGTGAGAGTTAGTTTTCCTCTTGAGGAACTGCCAATAGCGCTGGTGGTCGTATTCTCACCACTGCCTTCACCCCATCCATTCCTGGTGCCAGGATGAACTCTGTGCTTAGTTCTGTTTTCTGCAAAAAGGGGTCTGGTATGTCGAAATGTATTTAATGGGGAATTAGTCTGGAGGCAGCTGCAGTGTGCTGTGCTGCATGAATGTTTGGGAATACAAGACTCAAAAGGAGAGAGAGGCTGTAGCCTGTTAGCATGCAGCAAACAGCTCTTATCCTGCACTTCACTGGCAATATTAAAGGCTTTAAATGGAGCTCTTGCTTGTATTAATTTTAAGATCTCTTTTAGAGGCTCCTGATGCTTTAAGCCTGTCCAGGACAACTGGACTGTTTCCCTGTATTTCAGTCATTCCTTCTCTATCCTTTCCATTTAGAGTGGAAGCTCTGCAGTGCAGGTTTGTGCTGTGACTTTGGACAGTGCCTAATGGTTAGATCCTGCTCTGGGTGGAGTCTCAGCTGTTCTTGGAAGTAATGCTACCACCTCACATCAACTGCTCCCGTCATTGAGGCCTGTTTGCTTATTAAGTGAGCTCAGTGGAAAAGGTCTCCTTTAGTCTCATGCCTCAGTTGTTTGAACCAGTGTGATATGGAGTAATTAATAGACGTGAATAACCATTTAAATTTTTCCAGTAATTTCTAAGGAATTGGTTTCCAGATCTCTCCATGATTAGCACAACATTTCAGTAGCTTCTCTCACTGATGTGACTTGATCTGATCTGTTTGCTGGTCTTTCAATGGCAACTGGAACATGAGATGGCTTTCTTGGGGGCCTGTGAGAGAAAGATTTACTACCATGGCAGTGTCATTGAAGAACTTGCTGTGACTGAAAATCCTGCTTTGAGTCCATTTTTGGACTAAATACCTGCCTTTTAGTTCATTTTTTGTTTGCACCAATATTCATATCCCCAGGTACTTGCTGTAAATGGCAGTAACCTTGTTTCTGTGCTTGCAAGGGCCCAAGAGGACAAAGTGGTGTTACACCTGCACGGGGACTCCCCTGGCTCCAGGACCAGTGCGTATCACCACAGTGATCCCTATGGAAAAGTTGCTATATGTTACCCACCCAGAAGTCCCCTAAGGAAAAAAGCTCCCTCCTTATCCCATTGGAAGTTCCATACCCTGGGTAGTCTCCTCTCCCTCCTAAGCCCTGTTTTCTCCTGGAGTTCACTATTGTTTTGCAGCCCACCCATCACAAAGCAGAGGTCACATCAACATGACCTTTGGCTGGTACGAGGAGGCTGCTAAATAATTCACGTGGCCAACTTGATTTCGGGGTCCACATTTGTTTTTTCCACTCTCCTAATCAAGATGCTCATTTAATTCTATTCCAGCACCTGTTCAGCAATTAACACCCTACAATTTGCATCTTACCCTGACATTTGCTATCTCTCCAATTAGTTTTTATATCAGTATAATTAGGTAGGGTTATTACAGTGCATCAAGCAGGGTCGAGGATATTCCCAAGCCTTTAAGCTCTTTCCCAGATTTGTTTAGGGAAGCCACTAAGGGTAAACGGTTGATTAGGATCACTGTTTTTCTTCTGCATTCAGATCAGGCGAAAACTGTTTCCCCATGTGGCTCATGAAAGATCAGGGAAATATGTCAGTCTGTAAGAACTAATATTATGTAGTTCATGACTTTTTGGGTGAATTTACAGGGGATTATAAGTAAGGGTCAGGCTACGGAGCCACTTGCAGCAGCATTCACGAGGGGACATAATGCTCTTGCTTTAGATTAAGCTAAGCAAATTGCAACAATGAGTTTAATTTTTCACATCAGTTTTTGGAGTTACCATGTGGGTGGGGGGATAAATCAGAACTAGAGGGGACATGGCCATGTCAACACTGAGCTTAATTGGGAAAGACTATGGGAGGGACATGGCTGTTCTTAACACCTTTTAATTCTGGGTTCACAGAAGGAAAATCTTGCTGTTCAGCTGTGCCTGATTCGGACTGTAGGCTCTCGGAGTCAAAAGCTGTCTTGCCAATGTATACAGAACATCTAGCAGTGTGGATCTTCCTAATACTAAACTGTCAGTAGTAAAAGAGATTGCTCCTTGCTGCTGCTGGTGATCCCACCCCAATTAATATACAGTGCTGATATAAGGGAGACTTACATGTATGCAGGGGAAGTGGGACACTAGGAGGTGAGATCTATAGTATGGGTCAGAGAGGAGGTGTTGTTTTCTGATCTCACATCACCTCGCTTCATGTGGTGCTTCTTTCTTAAGTTTGGTTTGAAATTCTTTTCCTCTAACCCTCAATTCCCCTAGATGTCTCTCGATTCTGAAGGTGCATACAAAGATTGTATTATCAAGAGGCAATATTGCCCTTGGCGAGGTTGCAGTGAGGAAAAAGATGATTGTAGGAGGAAGATCAGTGCTGGTGTGAAGAGGTGGGTAAAAAAAACCCCAACCCACCTCACTTCATGTCTGGTGTATTGCCATGAGTCTTGTTATTCTGAGCCTTTCTGCACTATATCCTAATGATGCTCTCTAGGCTTTGGTGGGGAGGGATTCTGGAAGCCCAAAGGAGGAATCAGCCCACTTGAATTCCCCAGCCTGGAAAGGCTGGAGAGAAGCAAAGATCTCATGTGCTACATCAGTGTAGCCACAGCTAAAAGCAGTTCTAATGTTTCCAAGTATACAATAGACATCCCCTTGCTTAGTTTGATATTCTGTATTGTAATGAGCTTCATCTCTCCCCATTGTGTTGTCGTCTTTTTTAATCTCCAGTTGCTTTATATGGGTAGATGAACAGGCTTAGAAAAATATAGGGTGGAAATGTCTTGGGAATTCGGGGTGACAAGGAAGAAGTGGAATGGGAAAGGAGGCTGGCGATGACAAAGAAACTTGCAGGGATGAGCTCGATTAATGGGAGTAAGAACTAAGGAAACAAGGCCAGCCTTCAGACAAGCAGGAGTTTGAACCATAAATCCCATTTGTGTGTCACCTCCAACTAGTTCTGAAAGTTCTCTCCCTTGTTGCTTTCCATGAGATTTAGAATCCTTAGGAATGAGTTTCCGTGATGTGTTGGTAAGAAATTAAATTCCTAAGCTTCTTAGAGTTTCTGTAGGGTTGCCCCCCCCCCCCCAATCCTGTGGAAGTGCTTTTGAGAGATATATATATATTTATATATATACATATCTATATCTATCTATAGAGTCCATATTGAGGAGACTTCCTATCTGATTTTTTCATCCTCATAGGCTTCAGCTGGATGCTTATCTAAGCTAAACCGTGAGCAACGTGAAGCTTTACCCCTGATGTTCACCTCTGTATCTGATGCTAAAACAATCTGGAGTCTTATGTACTTGCTTAGTTGGGTGGAGGAGAGAGTAAACAAGTAGCTCAGTTGAAAATGGTAACCATATCCTGTATTGTGTAGGATAATGTCAGTATCTGATCACCTTGTCTGCTCTGAAATCTCACACTTCATCTTTTCCCCTTGATAGATTTCACCTTGGGATGCAAATACACTTTGTCACTGTTGAGCAATCTGGTTAATACAGTGCCTGGCCACTCTGGGCTGGAATGCACCTCTTGCTGTGCATCAGAAAGCAATGAGGAGTGCCATAGGGCTGATGGCTTCTTGCTGAATGTCAAGGAAATCATCTAAAAGTGATCATAGTAACATCAGGAAGGTACCTGTGTGAGAGCACTGTGGAGGGATGGATCTTCCTGTTGCTGGTTGCAGACTGTATCAGCAAATAAGAATTTGCTCTGAAGCTGATGGAGCAATAGGCAGGAAAAGGCCTCTCCTCTCTTTTTCCCAAGCAAGAAGATAGCCAGCAGGAAGGGCTCTTTGTTTCCTAAAAATAGGAGTGTGATGTGCCAGCAGGCGAGATTTGTAAATCATCAGCCCTAGCCACAGTGCCGACTGTATCAAATTCCTTCTGGTTTGGGGGATCCCTTGCAGCTTTTGCTGTTGTCTTAATGGAAATGAAGTTTGCCTGTCTGTCTGAATACTGGGGTGTGAGAACCTGCGTACATCCGTTTGACCTGGGTTTTCAATCCCCAGTTTATCAACATGTTCTTAAACTGCAGTGATGTGAAACTCTGCAAATCCTTTTTTAATCTTCAGAAGCAATTTTGGAGATAAACAGTAATAATAATAATATAAAGGCTTATATTTTAAAAGTTGCTGTATATTTTTGGGGGGTATGAGGGGAGACTGAGGTGGAAAAGGGGGAACCTGGTGAGTGTTCTGCTGCCTGATGCAGATGACCAGATTGATGAGTTGCTACTGGGATTTGTTCAAGGAGGGGTCAGAGAAGAAAACGTGTGCGGGGAGGGGGAGCCAGGCTCTGCGTGGTTGCGTTTTAGCGCCTTCTCCACTAAGCAGGAGGCCAGCTTGGGGTGCTAAATTCCTGTCTGTGGCTGTCTGTGAAATAAATCTGTGTGGTGTGTAGTCCCAAGCTGTCAGCACCGGTTTGCACTGATGGACTCTGAAGGAGGTTTCCTCTGGGCTCGGCAGCCACTAGGGAGCTGTCTTTAGCTCGGATTTCAGAGGCAGCTCATTAGACCCATAACAGCAGACACTCACTGCTGCTTTTCTCCAAGAATTTGTCAAGTCGGAATGTATTTATAGAGTTACGGCTAGACAATGATAATATTACATCTCCTGTACCTGTTGTAATGGCCTGGTGGGTCAGATGGTACGTGCTTTTTCAGAGAGAGGAGCTACCCCATTTGGTTACTGCTCCTGTGTGCTGTGCCCCTTTCTCCCCATGGCACACTCTCTGGCTTCTAAGGAGCGTTTGTACGTTGCCTAAGCCTTTGTCTCTCGTCAGAATTGGTCTTTCTGTTTTGAACACCCACAGGAAGTCCTGCCTGGTATTTTCCTTTCTTCCTTCTTCCCCTTTGCACCAGTAACTGGTTGTTGAATGGGTTGTCTCATGCATGTTTCTCTTTCTGAACCTTTCTCTTTGCTTACTCCCACCCAGCTGGTTCCCAGCTACTTTGTGAGCAGGTAGGAATGCTGTAGCCCATCTGTTGTGACAGGGAAGGCAGGATATGATTGTAGAAGGAAGGATGTGAATGCACTGTGACCTCCCACTGTAAAATGTGATCACTCAGTGCTGGCTGTGACTGGGAAGCAGGAGGTGTAACTGAGACCGGTTCAGACCAGCACTTCAGCAGTGTCTGCTGTCAGACCTTGGTGCTCTGTAGTTCCATTTCAAGGGAGAAATGACTCAATCTACCCATTGTTCCCAGCCAGTGGCACCTGATGTGTTTAGGCCTAGAATAGAGAGAGGAAAGTCGGAAATAACAAGATCCTGTATTGGAAGGAGTGTCCTGTGAGTGAGTCACAAGTCTGGAACTTGGGAGACATCATTCAGGTCCCTGTCATAAGATGGCATTGAAAAGGCTGACTCTGGAGATAAGAATCATCCCATGCGTGAGTCAGTTCATGCTGCTGCATCACTTTCCCCTGAAGCCTGTTTGCCTCCACTGGGACTCTCTTTTCCAGAGAAAACTCCTGAACTGAGCTGATACAAGTCTGTAATTTTTCTTGATCAAAATATTCTCCCAATTCTGGGTCTCAGCCTAAGATGTGCCCAGCTCTTCTATCTGTGTATGGGAAATACTCCAGATAGGACTCAAAGGCAACTGATGTCTAAATTTCTTTTACTAGAGTAATATAACTGTAAATAAGGTTTAACGAACTCTTTAAAACCCCTGTCAGGTTGAGCAGGGAAGTAACGTGGTGGTGACTATTTCTTACCAAACAGAAGTACGATTCTCTTGCTGTCCCTCTGCCGAGGTCCCTCTTAAGACAAGGTGAGTTTGTATACCCTGTTGTAGCTGTGAGTCCTGGAACACTGTGGAACTGATATCAGAAATCATTCACATCGCATCACAACAGCTCCTTGGTTGTGTGTCCCCCTTTTGCATTTCCATGAGTGGCATCTTGTCTGACTGGCAAAGATGTAAGTCAGTGTGTGCTTCACTGGAGGCACCAGTGGTGTTTCCTGTAACAGTAGCTGAACGAACCATTCCAGCATAGTGCTAGCTGGCAAAATGCACTGGCAAACTGAGTATTAATTAAACAGCTGATAAAGTTTCATTTGGTTAATTTTCCCTGCAATAAATCACTAATTATATCAAAATGAGAGCATTTCTGAGCATTGCGGCAGAATGGGATTGAAATGACTGATTGCACTGAGTGTAAACCCACCTTTTTCCCCCACCTCCCAGCACAATGGTTTCGGAGCCAAGGAAGTCAGAACTTAACAGAAGGCGGACATGGTGGGTTTGATGGTTAAATCTCTCATTGAATCATTCTTTCAGTAAACAGTGTCTCTGTACTTAGGCTGATACAAGGAAACTTCTGCTCCAATGTGTGAAAATGGTGGGAAGTAGACATAGTTGGAAGTTGGTTGATGCTTTGTGGTTGTAACTGTTAATATTTAGACTTCTAATGCAAAGTTTTCTTCCCTTAGCAAGAAGCTCTTGAAACTTTGGAAGTGTATTTTCAATTATTGGAAGGAAAGAAACCCAGTGTTTTTCCTGCCAATAAATGCCTAGAAGATGAACAGTTGCACTTCTGGAGGTCCAAACATTTCCTGGAAGGAGCATAAAAGTAATGGTGATAACTGTAGCACAACTGTTTCAGATGGTTTCTTGGTAGAGGATGTGAAAAGCGTTTGGGGATCTGGAGACAAAACCAAAGATGAAATTGCAGGACATGAAGCCGGATGGTTTAGCAGTATTGCTCAATGGATTTAATAGCTTTTGTAGTAGTAAAAATACTTTTCAGTTAATTATTGCATTGCCAGCTTACCTTATCAGTCAGTTGATGGATACCCTTTCAAGGTGTCTGTGTTGTTATTGTAGTGACCCAAGTGCAGTGTAGCCTGATTTCCTTCAACATGGCATTGTCATGGTCATTATTTGAGTGTTCCTGCCTTGGCTGGGGCATTCCTGGAAGTAATAGAATAGTTAGGGTTGGAAGTGAAGCTTTCTGGGATGAGGCTGCCAGCCTGTGCTGCAGACAGGGTCTTCCCAGACGTTACTGGGGTGCTAGTTTCATGCATGGCTCTCTGTAAAGGAAACCATGTTTTTTGGTTGCCTGTCTCCTCCATTCTCCTCCCCCATCTCCCCCAGCCTCGGTGGTGCTGGTTTCTCCTCTGAGGTTAAGCTCCAGTTAGAGATAATAAAATAATGCAAGAAGGGAGGAAACGGGGGTTTCTTTTTAGCATTTCAATTTTCTCTCTGTCAAATGACACTTGAGGAGCTGGAGCCTGTTAATGCTCTCTCCAAGGAGCAAGGTTTCTTTTGAGAGAAGAACTACAGGGAAATGCAGCAGCAACAACAAAAGTGCACCAGAATCCTTCAGACCTGGGCGTTCTCTAAAGAGCTCTGGCTGTCAGAATTTACACACCTTGCCTAATTCAGAGCACATGTCTCAGCTACAACAGGCACTTGGTAGACACGCTGCTGTCTTCCTCTCAGTGGGCCTGCTGTGAGTTTGTCAGCAATGCTGTTAACAATGACAAAGTAGTTCATCAATATTTTTTTTAACACCAATATCCTAGGAGCAGCAGCATTGTTGTGTGCTGTTCCCATGCAGCCTGCTTGCCTGGAGCCTTAGGGAGGAATGCAGCAGGTAATAGAGCTGCTGCTGGGTACTGAAACCTCTTCTCCTTTAATCAAGGCATTGGCAGTTTGTCTTTTAATACAGTGCTGTCCGTTGTTCCTTCTTTTATCTGAGGAAGTTGGTCTGGGTTGTGGGTGTGCTGTTCCATGAGCATAGAGCTCAGAAATCCTGCTGGCCAAAGATGATGCTGATCTGGAAGCAGTATTAAATGCGTTACATGTTTGTCTACACAGGTTCCAGGCAGAGACACTAGTACTGCTGCATCATATTTTCCAGCACTTCTGGCTTTGGAAGGACATAGTGCCTTGGATGCAGGGCTCTGAACACGACAGTCCAGCTTTCAGGCCTAAGCCTGCTCTGTGTCTCTGTGTAAGTAACTCTTCCTGGATCCAAAAGCACTTGCAAATATGATGCAGAGATATTTGAGCTGGCTCTGCAGGAAATCCATCTGGATGATTCTATTTCCTGGGGATTTTCCTATCTCTGCAATAACTAATGCCAACTGAATTGCACTTTATAATTCAAAACTCATCACTTACACTTTTCCACGGACCTTTAAGCTGCCCATTTGCCTCAGGGGCACTGATGGGAGCGGAGTAGAAATTTGCTGAAGTTAACGACAACAGCAAAATTCAAATGTAATTAAAAACAGTTTTGGAAGCTGGAACAGTTTAATGTAAGGAGAAATAAAAGTGTTGCATACAAACTGTCTAGCCTGAAAGGTCTGTGGAGACTCATGGCACAGTGAGCTGCGTGTTTCGTCTTAGAGGAACCGTGCAGAAGTGGAAATGCATTGAACAGGGGCATAAGCAAAGAAGAGTATTCAATAACATGAAATGAATAAAAGCAAGAACTAGTATTACTTTGAGGTAGAGTTGGCCTTTGGCATTCATTTCCAGTCAGTATTACCTCACAATTATCAAAGTTTACAAACGTTCTGTATGGATGTGATCCTGAGAGCAGGGAATTGTATTTTAAGAAGGGCATAGCTAGCTGCTTGGTGAGTCCTGACACTAACCAATAACTGTACTCATGCATTGCTCATCATAGCATTTGAAAGGTCAGATGCTGGGTCTGCTGGTAACATCCACGATCCCACCCCTGTGTGTTTAGCAGAGGTACTGAAGAAGTTGTCTTAGCAACAGATTGCAAAACCAAGTTGACCAAATAAACCACAAATGCAATGGGAGAGCCAGCCCATAGCTGTCAGCCTTAGATGTCACCTTGTTTCAACATGAAAGTGACATAGTTCTCAGGGTTTACTTCGTTGTCAGTCTGTATTACTGATCAGAGAGCAGCAGGAGCCTGTGTACCAGAGCTGATGGCTTTCAGGGCATGTTCATCCACTAGAAATGTACTGGCCGAGGAAGGAATGAACTCCCCAGTTTTCATCCCACTTTCTTGAATTTCTCGTTGGATCTCTGTTCTCAGCCCCTTGGCAGGGCTGCTTTTAATGGCTGGCCTCTGGTGCTGTGTGAGGTAGCCCTGGAGTGTGCAATGGGCAGTCTCTTAAAGGACCCCCCCACTCTGCCCACCTCCTCCTCCCTCCTGCTGAAGTAGCTTGGTCTGACTCACGTCTGGCTCTTACAACATGTGGTAAGAGTTAGGAGGAGGGAAAAGAGGCAGAAAAAGGTGGGGGAAGGGTAGAATGGGAAGGTTCCATGCAAGTCTATGATCTACACTGATGTCCACCCCTGCCCCCTTGGTGCTTCTGCAAGTGTAGAGCCAAGATATGTCAAATTGGGGTGGAAGTGTCAGGAAAGATGGAGAGAGAGCTTGCAGGTAGGGAAGAAATCTAAAGGAAAGGATGTGTAAGGAAGTGTGAAGTTAGGTCTTAAAGCTGTTGAAATCACATTCCATTTTATACCAGCTGGAGGCATGCTCCTCTCCCATGCAGTGGTTGGGAATTCTGATTGAACTCGGACTTGGCTGCAGCGTTGGATAAGAGTTTAAAGAAATAAAGTGGATGCTGTTCATGCCAAAGTTGCAGAATCCATGTTTTTTCATTCCCATCCATAATTTTCAGCCCCATGGAAGATGGTTTGGAATCGTTCCCAAATGCAGGGATTTGTTCAAAAACACAGCTCAGCTGCAGAAGTTTCAGGCCTGGGTTTACTTTGTACCCAGCCTTTCCTGTGCCTTGATCCAAAGTTTATGGGAATTGGGCTCGAGTGCATTGCTGAGGAGGGTCCTAGTGGTTTGCTTGCTGGTGTAGATCCTACAGGGAGAGTTTGTGTTTTCCCTTGCATGTCTTAAGGACACATTTGCTTGTGCTACCTCTGTGTGGGCTTTTTGGCTGCTCATGTACTAATTTGTTGACATAAGAATATAACCATCTTGTCAAGCAGCATCTGCTTGTCTTTCTTCCATGAATTCTGCATAGTTTCTACTCTGTTTTTCCAAAAGCTGCTGGGCCTACATCCAATAACCTCTCCCCAAGTCTTTCAAATAGTGTTTCCGGCAATTGCCCAACAGCCTCAATAAGGATGAGGGGAAAAAAAAAAAAGACTTATCTGAATGAGAACGACTGTAACAGTGCAGTGAATTTGACATAATAAACCCTCCCCCCCAGCAAAACGTGTGATCAGTGGAATCCACATCACTGCAGTTCAGCAGCGAGGCCTTGGGGTGCAGTTGCAGCACGACTGTAAAATCAGTTTGAAATCTTCTCGTTTAGGACATTGATTTGTGTTTATTTCCAGTACATTAGTTTCAGATGGTGCCTCTCTTCCACTGCAGAGCTGGTGGAGGGAAGTGAGCCTGCATCTCACTCAAGTTATGGACAAAGGCATAGATAGCTCAGTGTGCAGCTGGAGGTGTGCTTAAGCTAAACGTAGCTGGCTTTTATGGGCAGGTCAATGCTGCTTACTGTGTTCTGCCAACTCTGCTCAGGGAGGGGTAAGCCCCAGAAAAGAGCAGTGTGAGATACAGGGGCACAAATGTCTTTCAAACCTCCCAGGTAGATTTGTGCTCCCCTGTCAGCAAGTCGCTCTTGCAAGTTCCTTGATGAAAACCAACTGAACGATGCAGAAGGCATGCAAAGGATGAACTTGGGTGCTACCCTTGTGCTTCATGGGTTGTGAATGTGCATCATCGGGCTCCTTTTGAAATGAGATCAATCTTTTCATGCAGTGCCAGATATAGCTCTTAATTGCCCTGTTGTAATGCGTTATTCCTTTGCTAATAGTTTGAGTTATTTCTTTGTTAACCTTTACACAGCCAATAACAAATTAAACATCATTATCTGAGTTTAAAATAGGTTGTAAATCTTGAAGCTCTGGTTAATACTCAGGCACCTACAACGAGGGAGCAATAAAAGGGCATTTAATGACACCGAAACACAACGTGGGAAGTCTTATAAGCAAAAGAGAAGAAAACAGGGCGGTTATGAATTGTCCATGGAAAGATGAGTTTACATAAATGATAGTGGTCTTAAAATGTGCCTCTGCTCAAAGTGGAGAGCTTTTCTTTTCAGACTGCAGGCAAGTAACATGGTTCCAATGCTCTAAATTGCTTCGACTCGGCAAAATTGAAGGCATATAGTAGAAATTTCTGCAAGTAACATTGGCGTGAGAGAACTAGCATTCACGTGAGAGTTCTGAAATGTTGGTTTGTTCTCTAGTAAGAACATTATTGCCCTCAGCTACCTGCACCCTTGGTCTGATGCAGCCAGCTTCTGTTTTCCAAGGGTGATGCTTTTGTTCCGAAGCTGCCTGTTCTGTGCACATTTGGGCAACCTCTGCTTTAGCATTGTTTGAGTGGGGAAGAACTAAGAATGTTAAAGAGATATCAGAGAAATTATTTCTGTTGAAAATAGATATATCCCACACAGTCTGAGGTATTTGTTACAGATACTTTATTTCCTTGATCATTACGTGATACAGCATCCTTTGGGGAAGGACTAAATAAAGACTCTTAGTTTGGAGGTTACAAAGCTGACAAAGGATTAAGTGGTGGTGTATGGAATTAGGAATGACCTGGAGAAAGTGAGTAGGGAATTGTTGTTAATTGCTTCTCATTTCCCCATTGGTCACCCCAGTGAATTCTCATGTATGGCCTTTGAACAAATAAAAGGGAGGACTCTGGAATGTGGCCTCCCACACTAAACTGAACTTGTCTACTAGACAAGTTTCTTACACCCTGAAATGATGGATCTTAGGTGTTCCATATCTACCTTTGTGTACCTCTGTCTGCTCATGTGTGTAATGAGATCTGTGTTTGGTAAATCTGTATCTATTGTTCTGAATATTAAATGAAGTATCTGTGAGCTGATTTATAGGTGAATGCAGGAGGCTGCAAATATTCATTATTAATCAACTGATTCAGAAAGGTTCTTCTCTGAGTACTTCATTTCTATCCATGAACCATCTGGGGCTAAAATTAAAAGAAGGACTTAAGCCATAAAATTCAGATTGGGGTATAATGTTCCTTTTGCTCTAGTTACTCAGAATTCCAGTTGATATCTACCTCACTGCCGTATTTCTGCTCTCTCTTATCTCGCAAGTATCTTGAGAGGTGCTCATTTGGGCACCATCTCCATCTTCCGTTATATATGGGAGGAACTCAGAAGCTGAGGAGAATTCATTGGAGTTCTGATCTGTGATGTTAAACCTTTTCTTAGGTGCATAATCTTTGGACAAATGTTACCTAGATAAACATTAACAAGAGTTTATCTGCAGGTAAAGCTTCTCCTGTGCATAGCGGGCATCACATTATCTTGTAAGGATGCTGAGAAGTAAGGGTGGAAGAGCCTCCTGTATCCACAACTGCTCTGCACTGATGAGTCTGCTTTCTTCTTCCTGTCCTATTCTTTCTCCAACACACAGGAGAAAACGATCTTCTTTATCAGTGTCTGCAGTCTGTATGCATTTTGAAGCATGGCTGTCTGCTCTCCTGCATCTAACAGTAACTGTGGCAGATTTCTGGACTTCAGCAAAGCCATCCAGTGGTTCCGAATGGGCAGGCATGGGCTGTGTGGCTTCATGTTGGAGTGCAGAGTGATTCAAGGGATCCTTACTCCCTGTGTGTGAGACGTGTAAGCTGATGCACGTGGGACACATCTGATTTGCATCACGTCTGTGTGTGTGTAGCAGGAGCCACTCAGATTGAATGCATGGGATCTGGGTATGCTGACAGATGTGACCAAGGCCTCTTTGCTGTTTGGGTGGAAGGCGGTGTGTAGAGGTGTAGTGTTACCCAGGACTTGGTTATAAATGCTGGATGTGCACCAAAAATGTCAGTGCTCTCAGACGGGAAGGTGGCAGGAGCATGGTGGTGATGAGTTTGGAGGGCACTTCCCCTCTGGTGTTGAGAGAACAATTCCCTCTCAGCTGTGCTAGCAATTTGATGCTTGCAACCACACACATTCCCCTTTTCCTCTTCCTTGCAAAAAGAAATAGCTGTAAGAGGCCACAGGAACTATGTAGAAAACATTAATTGGTATGCACAACAGTGGCATGAGAACTAAGTAACATATTCCTGGTAGTCTCAGAGTGACAAGAGGTCAATAGAGGTAGCCTTGATGTGAGACACTGTATTTGTCTGGCTGTGGCCTGCCTTGTACCTGGCTTGGGAATAAACAAAGAATGATGCTCACTGATTTTCCTCAGCATTTCATTCACTTTGCCAGTGTTGGAAGCAAGAGGGTTAACCTCTCTGGCTTTAAATGCATTCCCCTTGTACAGGAGGTAACTCCTGCTTGGATTACTTGAGGATATTCCTTCATCCGTACTTTCTCAAAGGTCTGCGAAGATGCACCACAGCGTGGTGCTGCAAGTTACACGCTGAGGTTGGCTTGTGTCATAGGGCGTGTGTTTTTCTTGCTGTTCTCTGCTGTTGGGTGACTTTTGCTACCACCAGCCTAAGCCAAAGATGAGAAAAATGTGGGGAGAGGCCAGATCCTGGAGATGCTTACTGCTGAGCTGTAGGCAACTCTCCTGACCTCCCACACCTCAGTAGCGGACGTGTGCTGGGTTGTGCTTACGGACAGCAGTTCTACTGAATGTGTTTTGTTTGTTTGGCTTTCTAACTGTTTAACACTTTATCTTTTATTGCAACTTGAAAATATTGAGAGAAAGCGAAAAGGTCCTTGAGCCTTGTACAGTCTCATAATGTGGAGTTTACACTGTACCTGGAACAAAACCTACGCAGAGGACTTGCCGGTTCAAGTGCACTTGCCCTCAATTCTACTGTATCGCAGTGGTACAGAGATAATCTTAGCACTGCACTCACCTTCATGGGCCAGAAACCCTTCTGAAGTAGCCTTTAGCACAACTTCTCACTGCTGCTTGACTTGGGTATTTATGTTTCCATTTGAAGGGACTTTGGCAAGTCTGTGGTGCGCGGGGGGCAGCAGGACATCGAGGAGGGGACTCAGGCATCATTAGAGGTGTCAGAGGTTGCCGATCTCAAAATTGACACACTTGACCCATTTCCTTGCCATGCTGGACCTGGAGTCTGGAGTGAGTTCCCCTGGGGACAGAGCATTGGGTTTGAAGCTGAATCTTCAGCCCTTTCTTCCCATGAGGTGTATAATTCGATATTTATAGCTTTTCTCTCCAACAAGGTCTATGGCACCTGAGGGACCCATTCGGTAAAGAATGCTGATTCCCTTTATGAATTTTTGATGGGGGAGGAGGAGCAAGGGAGGCCACAAGGGGAACTTGTGAAATGGTTTTTTCTCTTTAGCAGCGTTGTGAACAGTCCCTCTGATGGCATTTGCCAGCAGAAAGTTGCCTGAATTTTCCTTCTCTTTCCTTTCTCCCTTCTTGTCTGCAAAGCAAGAAAACAGAAACGAGCATCTCCCACTCCACAACTTGGTTTTTTCAGCTGCTCTCCTCCTCCAAGGATCAGGACGATCAGTGTAAACAGGATATTTTCCTTGACTGTAATCTAATTGAGCCTCCTTTGTTCAGCTTCATTTTGGTGGTCCATGGGGGTGGCACTCCTGGGACTGGGAGTGTCTGACTGTGTTTCAGTGCAGAGGAGGAAATGAGGGGTTTGCTTTTACTTAGCGTGTATGAGTACACATAACTCAGTTGTAATTCCTCATCTTCCCATCATACACACAAACAAATGTACACCCCTGCCTTCTTTTTTGCAGGTGAAATGTTCACCCATGTGACTTTAGCCACAGAGGGTCTCTTTATGTGTGTGGTTTTTCTATAAGTAATCTAAACAAAGCTTTGCATAAGTAAATCTGATTTTGAGAGAATAAGTCTTGCTCTCAATGAGTCATGGAGCCTCCAAGGTGATGTAAAATGATGTGAAGCCCTCTCTCCAAAGATTTGCATGATTATGATGGGTCTCCTTTTCAGTGCAAGGTGATTCAGGCATTGCAGGTAACTCCAAATGCCAGTAGGGGATTGTGAGTTTGAGGCTATTAAGGGCTTTTTACTTTGGATGGGGGAGGTAATAAATCTCACATCTGTAATGTGTTGTGCTTTTCCTGTTGATTGACTCATAAAACAATATTTGTGAAAACAGAAGCAATTACTGACATAGCCTTGATCCTGGAGATGCTTAAAACACACATGTAACTTTGCTCTCCCGAGTAGGCCTGGGACATAAGCCAGTGCCTTTAGTTTTTTGGGGTCCTATTGCTGAAGTGTTAGATCAGGAGACTGGAAATCAGAACTGTGAGTTTTCTGCATTGCTCTGCAGGGTGTGTATTGTCTAGTAGGGAGATAAAGAAAAGAACATCAGGGAATAGATGAGGTCTGCTCTGTTTGTGGCTTGGGAGGGGGGAAAAGAAAGAGGTCTGGATCTGTGCCTGGGATTTTCCCATCTGTTCAATAAGGATTAAGATACTTTCTCTACCTCCCATCGGGGTGCAAAACTTAATGGATTAGATTGGCTGCTTTTCGATTCCACCTGTTAGGTGCTGTATTACCAAGCGTGTTTGATGCTGTGTTCTCCAACAGCTCCTTTCTGTGGGACCTTTATCCTCATCGCTTTTTGTCAGGTCAGTCAAATAAGACTTTTATTCTGAGGCTGATGTCAAATTCGCTTCCAAGCAGTTTTAGTGCTCCATTACCTTAAAGAATCATAGGTTCAAGGTCAGTCTTAATTTCTTGTTTCTTGATGTGTGTACGATGCTGCCCACAGATAGCTGGTGAGTTGTTTCCATGTTCTTGATATCAGATCCATCTCTTCTCTTTTTGTTTCTTTTCACTTTTGTTTTGCCTTTTCCTCTGCTACTGTCTTGCTGTCTTTGTAGGTCCTCCTTTAAAGCAGATCTCTTTCTGTTCCACTTTGAGATCTGATCATTTCATACATGGATGACTACAACTTCCTGTTCTTCCCAAGCAAGTAAAAACTGTTCCCATTGTTAGAGCTTTGCTTTGCATCCCTCTGGATTTGACAACTGTTCCTGCTTTTGTGTAACCCTCATGCAGTTCCTCCTCCATTCCATCACGCCCTCTTGCTGCACCAAGGCCTTCATGAGGTTGTTTTTCTTGTTTTCTGTTTCTAGCTTCTTAAACCCCTTTGGAAACTTAAGATCTCCCAGTCTTTTCTATCAAAATAACCTTTAACTTTAGTGATGAGCCACCTCATCATCTTGATACGGTATTGGTTGACTTTGTCTTTCTTTAGTCCATTGGCTTATGAGTTTTCATAGTAAAACCCTGTGGACAACTGCGGTGTGTGCAGAATATTGCCAAGCATGCTGAAATTTCTGCCAGTGCTTTGTGAATATTTGCTGAGGGTTGCTTTACATTGAGATCTTTTTGGGAGCAGTCAATGGGTGTAGAAAGCTTTTAGTATTAGCAGAGATAAGGACAACAACTTTCCTACCTAATAAAACCAGCTGAATATAAAAGTCTTCACACAAATGTGTTAAAAGGAGGCTGTTAGGACCTCTTAAATAAAGCATCCGATGTAACTGAAGTAGACTATTACAAACATACATTCCCATCATGATGAAAGTAGGCTAATACAAACATTGATAAACCCACACCGTTACAAAAGCAGAACCAGTTCTACAAACACCTCTATAAACCTCCCCATCATCATAAACCTCAAGTAGAGAGCAAACATTTAACAGAAGCCTTGTTCACTGTAATAAAAGCAAATTAGCCAGGCAGATACCACAGGCATCTGTCAGTAGGATCCCTGATCTATTTTGGGTAACTTGGAGCATCTTGGTTCCCACCAGCCATCTTGACATGTGGCTGCACTGTAAATTGCTTAGGGAGAAAGCCAGGCATTTAGTAGTCGTAAAAGAGAGGCTGCCTGCTGCTGCCTGAAAGGATTCCTGCTCTCTGTGCTTTATCCCCTGCTCCTGCAGCAGGCCTGCAGACCTCGCTGCTGTAGCTTCAGGCAAAAGTGTCTCGGATTCTCTGGCGCATCTGCCTCTCTATCAAATGTTCCCCTCGCAGGGACAGGTAAGGTTCGTGCAAGCGTAACTGCTCACTCTGGTTTCCACAGTGTGATGAGAGGTCAGTGGCAGGCACTGCTGATGATGCCAGGGCTGAAGCTGACCTGCCCAGTAGCCTGTGACGAGCGACTTTCCTGCTGGATGGGGTTCTTGATGCCTTACTGACTGCTTCAAAGTGACAGTGGATCAAAGTCATTCTGAGGTGTCTAGGAAAAGGACAGGTAAATGGGGACAAGAAGAGAGTGGCATATTAACTCATGGTTCTTCTGGTCACGGTGACTTCATTGCTTTCTTCTTAACCTACCATGGATCTCATGGGAGTGAAATGCCGTTACTTTCTCCAGCAGAGATGCTCACCAAGGTTAGTTCTTGTCAGCTCCCAGATGGATCTGGCCTTTGGTTTCCAAAGGAAGACGTGAACTAAAATTTCCCATTCCTATCCTGGCCCTTGGGAAACCCTTCTTAGCAAAGCTGATAGCAAAGTACTCATCAAATGCAGCAGCAAGGCTGTTAATCTGTACAGTTTTGAAGCCAGCTCTGATCCTTGCTGCCCAGCTATAGCTCCTGTTTGATTTAGCAGTGATGAGGCATGATGTGCGTTATGCAGCAAAGCCAGATGCCTGCTCCCGATTCCCCAGGCATTCCTCTAGGATTGTGTAGCATCTACAGCCTTCTGTTCTGTAGGAGTAATAACCCACTGTATCTGCTCAAGTTGATAAGCTCTTCATTGCTAAAAAAGCTGGTGAGAAGACAGGAAAGTGTTCCCATGTATTGTCGCACCATGATCTCTGTGTTAATACCATTAACTCCTTGCGGAAAGGCATTGGGATCTAGTTGTTGTCAGAGGCCTGTAGTTGTTCTAGTGGGACTGATAGTTTTATCTGGTGTGGAAGGGGAAAAGAAGAGCGATCATCTGAGGTAGGTTGAAATGTAGTGCTGAAGTGGCCTGCTTTCAATTCTGGACTTTGTCATAAGCTTCCTCAGTGACTTGGGGTTACTCAGTTTACTTCCATGAGACTTGTTTTTCCTATCTATGAACTGGTTCCTACAGTACCTTTCTTACAATGAGTAAACATCTGGGTTGTTGCTACTCAGTCCTAATGGTGTATGGATTGGCAAAAAAGATGCTGTATGGACTACAAGCTGGTTGTTCAGTATGTACACATATTTTCCATAGCTGTTTTGAAGGTGATTATATGGCTGAAATGTTGATCTGCTCTATGGGGAAGTTGTTTCTGAGGAGCTAAGTCTGGTTTTGATCTAATCTCTTTCCAGCTTACCTTACTTGTTGTTAGTAAATAGAAAGTACCAACTGCTGCTGGTGGTTATCAGTGAGTTACTGCTCTGGGTTATTTTGTTCAACTCCAGCTTTGGAAATGCCTCTTTTCTCTGCTCCCTAATTGGATATCAGTCAGAAAACAACCCAGGCTTGGGAACATGAGATTTTAATGTGCGATGAATAAGTACCTTGAGACTGAAGCCTGTCACTAGAACTCATCTGGAATTGCTTACCACAGGGTAAATTTACTGGAAGCTGTGGCTTAATACTGGAGTTTAAAAGGTGGCACCTAAAGAAATCCTCTTAATGTCTCAACAAGCTGATGTTGACAAGTTCTTTGCATTAAGGACTTCTGGCAAAGTCCAAACCCTCACTCAGTATGTTAGACAAATAATTATAGAGAATTTTTATCTTGATACTTTGCTCTGAGGTATCCAGTCATAAAATATTTACAGTCGCTGCAGAGAATGCAACAACCATGGTTTGTTTTTGCTTGCTTTCTTTTTTTCCCCTCCTCTCTTCTTAGAACCGTGATTCCTACAGCACAGAATTGGGAGAATAACAATCAGGCTTCACGTTTTGTGCAAAGACACTTCCAAAGTGATATTTTTTTCCCCTGTAAACTTCTGGGTCTCTTTTCTTTTTTTTTTTTAATAATATATAAAGTCTGGAAATTTCAAGCACTGGAAACTCTATAAGAATAACTAATAAATGCAAAAAACTGGGGGGGGGGGAG
>JANRGW010001812.1:0-29234 GCA_024733675.1 Psilopsiagon aymara | reverse complement strand
CAGGATCACCTCTCTCGACCTGCTGGTCACGCTCCTTTTGATGCAGCCCAGGATACGGTTGGCTTTCTGGGCTGCAAAAGCACACTACAGGTTCACGTTCATTTTTCCATCAACCAACATCCCCAAGTCCTTCTCCACAGGGCTGCTCTCAGTCTCTTCTCTGCCCAACCTGGAGCTGTGCCTTGGATTTCCCCGACCCAGGTGCAGGACCTTACACTTGGCATGGTTAAATTTCATATGGTTGGCATCAGCCCACCTCACAAGCATGTCAAGATCCCTCTGGATGGCATTCCTTCCCTCCAGCGTATCGACCTCAGTAAATAACCTCAAAAAGGAAAGTTCTCTCCATATGTGAAAAATGACTTGGTAACATTAAGACAATGCCAAAGCAATATGGACCATAAACCAGGACAGTACAGATTAATGGATCTAATAAAATTGTGAGAAAAAATGAAGTCATTCTCTAAGAGAGGAAAATGGGAGAAAATATTTCAGAGAGCACTGAAATTAGGCGACAAAATGCTTAAAAGCAAGAAAACGTTTACGTTCAACAGACATACCATACTTTTTATCCATAAGCATTTTGGTTACTATAACAACTTGATACATTAACTCAATTATGTCATTTTTATCTCAGCATTTTGGAATTTGAATGGTTTGTTTAAGAACTGCAGTTGCTTTGGGAGCACAACGATGACTTTAAAAATCATTAAAAAGTGAAGATTATGCTTTTTTATTACTACCTTTGGACAATGAAAATTTTGCACTTACCCTCCAAGGGGTAAATGACATATTTAACAAATATTAGTTACATGACTTGGAAGGTAAGCTCCTGGAGCAGAAGTAACCTTTTACTTAATAAACATAATAAATACAATGGCATTATAAATGTAACAAATGTCCTTAACAGCAACAAGAACACATATACTCTGCTCATATCTGTAGTCTAATACTAAGTAAATCATATCCCCCAATTTAATTTCTGTGAGGAAAAAGCCTGTATCCTCTGTTTAAAATACTCTCTAAGCTCATATCTGTGACATTTGAGAAGACAAAACTAATTTCATACTTCTAAAAAACCCCCTCCATGTTCCAAAGCAAATTATTGACAACACACATTCCATCAACTCTTTCTTTTCTCTTGCATTTGAACCATACATAGGGAGGGCAAGATTCTGCCAGCCTTTTAGACCTTCGTCTTGTTTTGCAAGCACTTCCAAGATAGTCCTGAGGATGAGCAAGGAATGAACAAGCTGGTATAAAATGTTCTTATTAAGAAAAACAAAAATAGAAGACAGTAAACAATAACATGTAGACATGTAGCTGACACAAGGTGTGATAATACATACCATGACCATCATCAAAAAACTCTGTTATAGTTGCTGAAGTGCATTTGGACCAAGGTTTTGAGGCATCAATGCTAGTCAGAATGGAGGACATCAGACGCTTGTCTTCCATGGAGCCAAAGTTCTCCTCACAAAATTTGGAGTCATCATGGGAAAGCCCAAGCAAGTGCCCTGCAGAAATGAAACAAATAAATAAAATGTTATGACTCTCCATAAAAAAGTTTACCAGCTGGAGCTCACAGACAAGCTCAAGCGAACTGTATAATTAATTCTCAAATTCTGAGCAGCAGCCAAAAGCAGGTCACTTGAAACTGATACTTCACTCTAAAGATGCTCTGCAACTGTATAAAAAGGTGCTATAGTGTCTTTCTAAAGGGTCAAAAATGTTAATATTTATGGAGCAACTAAACAAACTGTATGTAAACTGTTGAAGTAAACTCCTTGCTGAAGTCTGAGTACTCTCTACAATACATCAAACGGTCTGAATAATGTTTTCAAATCGTCTCTTCCATGTAGAGTCTTGTTTTGCAAGAGGGTGCTTTCTAGTATTGCTTAGGTTAGGTTTTTAGTTTTGTTGGGTTTTATTTTTAAATGCATATGGAATTTGGTATTTATATTCCAGAACACAAAATAATTTGCATGCAAAGCAGCACATGATAGAACGTGCAAAACCCCTTAATGCTCAGGGGAGTTCAGACCAGTGCTAGATGAGCTCTTGTAAGTGTGACTGAAACTTATTAGTAATCCCCTCTTCTCTAGTCTCTGGGCAACAATAGATTGCAGGCAATACACTGTTCCCTCTCTAAAAATCAGTCTTAACTTTAATTTCTACGCTCACACTGCATTATTTCACAGCCAAGTTACCATCCATGAGGTAGAAGACTGAACGGGAACCAAAGCTATAGGAGCTCAAGCCTGAACTTAACACTCACAGTCTTCAACCTAGGCCAGGAGATGGTTAGTAAGACATCCAGGGTTAGACTAAGAGTGCTTTAATAATAAGGACAAAGACCACCCATCAAAGTCACTACAGAGAAATAAATCTGATGCCCTCAAATACCAGCTGAAGAGATGCATTATTCTGCAGTAACTAAATGCCTTCTACATACCATTGGCTTTATGGTTTTTGTAAGTGCTGTAGACTACCTGTAAGGTGACACAAGTAGAGACACTGATGGCAGGATATCATATTCTGATATCCATAGTAACAGGCATAGCAATAGTAATAACAATAATATTATCTACAACAGGGGCTGAGAAAGAAGAAAACCAGCCAATTTTACCTATTTGCCTTACATAAACTTGCTGTTTTGTTTTTTTTTGCTTTGGGGGAGCAGCCAAGATGAAAGAGATGGAGGCAGCATTTGGGATTAGGAAAGCAGCTATCTGACCAGAAGTCTGCGAGAAAAGCCAAGGTATCATCTGGTAGCCTTACTCACATGCTGGGTTCCTGATCTAATGGTGGAGTTACTGGAAAAGTGACAAGAGGACATTGATCTACCAGTGATAGAACAGCCAGTCTGTTCTCTGCAGCTATTGCCTCCCCACTGGAGGGGAGATGGGAAGGAAAATGAAGGGGACATTTATTTTTTTTTCTCTCTTCTCCTAATGTGCATACATTTACCAAATTAATTCAAATACAGCTACCATTTGAATAAAAGGCCCTATAGTATTATAAATGCTAGCGAGAATTTATTTGAGGAACTTGGATTAACAATGAAGAGAGTCAGTACTCACTTCCCCGTTACTTCTGTTGCTGATTGCTATTGCAATCAAGTACATTGCTGCAAAAATATAATGAATCAAACTGTCATACTGAACGCATACCTAATTAGTGGTGGGTTTCACATGCAAGATTTGAGCTTAATTTTTTTTGATGGGTAAAAGAACTTTCCTTTGGCAATACTTATAATATATGGCACAGATAATGCTGTTTCTATTCTGCAGTGAGGCATGGCTGGATATCAGTAGGTACACGTAAAGTTTCAATCTCATATAGCACTATACAAATACTTGCTTTGAAGAGATGACATCTTTGTTTTATTTAAGTCCAATGCTAGTGTTGAGCAAAATTATGATTTCAAACATTTCTCTGACAGTAACCAAATAATCAGTGCATCACTGCTAAGCTATAAAGCAAAATCTTTGGAAGTGTCACAGGCTAAGTAAACATTTAATGAATCAGCAGCTACTGTGCCAATGAGGACTACCTCTGACTTTGCCAAGTCCCAGACACCAACAACGTGCATTGTCAGGAAATGCAAAGGTGATGTTATTTTTGGCTGCTGTTCTATATAGTGTTATCGCTAAGTTTATATTTATGGTAATGCACTGAATGGCATCAGGTCACACCTCATGTCTGACAACTATGAGCAGAGCTGACAGGTTTTAAGTAACTCCTTGCAGCATATTTCACCAGTGTTCTGTTAACTTAAGCAAACATTTACTAGAGGGCTTTAGGCCTATCCTCTGGCTTTTATTGACAGCCCCCTCAATACACAGCACAGCTTGTCATTTAAATCAGGACCACACACACTCTGCTTTGCAGAGCTAGTCAGGAGTTTGAGCCAACTTCTTATATTGTACTTGAATCCATCTACTTGAATACATATATACTACCAATCAACTAAACACACAAATATCTGCAAAGAAATAGCCCAGCAATCAAGAAAACACTATGTTGTTTAGACCTAAGCCTTGCTATAGCAATCTTCTCTAACTTGTATGCTTAAAGGTTGCAGAGAGAATGATTTTGTATGTAATGCCCCAAGAGTGCTCATAGCTGTAGAAATTACTTCACTGCAGCATGCTTGTGAAATAAGGTAATGAGGCTCTGCAGCTGAAAAGTAGTTTCGTTCCTAAGTCATTGGACTCTGTTCTAAACAGCTCTGGGTGAGTAAGAAAAGCTGGAGAAGTGTTCTAAAAAGTTCTTCTGAATAACACCACATGGCACACAATGCATGTTCAGTGTAGGGTATGAGTAACAGTTGGGTGCAAACCACCAACTTGAGAACTTAATATTTCAGAGTACTCAACATTTTATAGCACCATTCAGAACTACACAAAACTCTGTGATATGAAGGGTTCAGTCTGTAGAGGAGAATTCAAGTTACTTAACCTTAACAACCTCTGATAACACTCTGCAACACTCCACCCATCTGAGATACAACTTTGCTCTCTATACAAATCCCTTCTTGCATAACTGTACTTCACCTTTCGTAACTTTGTTCATCTCTTGTGACAGACATCCCACATGAGCATACAATAAAAGACTTAATACAGTGCAGATATGCACTGTAGATATGCACATATAGCCCCTTTAATGCTGATAATTTTGAATGTGCACTTTGGACACCTCTGAGTTTGTCTGCTACCTATGCCATTCTTTTAACACTGTTTTGTATATGTAAGTTCCTCCTTGCACCAGCTTCATCAGCCCTGGCTGACCTCTCTCTCTTTCTTACGTGCATTTTTCAGCCCCAACTCCTTTTGCAGTGCAATTTGTAAGCAACCCCAGCTTAGAACTACCTCCTTGTTAGAGCAATGTGGTCATACTACATTAAACTATGGAAATCCTACAGCCAAGCAATGTGAATGTCCCTGGAGAAAGCCAGGAAGTATATTGTGCTTGCTCCTGGCTCCTGTGCCTGAAGATGGTGTAGTTTCCTTCCCTGTTTACTCTGAGAGATGCGCTGACTCTGCAGAGTAACCGTTGAACTGTGAACTGAAGTTGTTCTTCCTTTCTTTTTCCTCCTTCATACGGACTAAAGAAGACCAAGCTTTCTCATATCTTCAGAAAGGAGAAAGCTTGCAGTCTAATTTTAAGCTCTTTCCATGAAATGATTGCAGATTAGTCTGTGTGGAGAAGTTCTGAGTAAATAACTAAAATGAAGTGAAACGACATTTTTCTCAGGTGACTATTCAGCATAGAACATTTCATCCCAAATATTTTGGCAAAAGCACAGGAAAACGAAACAGGGTCATATTCTGTAAAGTGGCAAGATACTGGCTTCACCTTTGAGTGCAGCGTAACATATACACTTAACAGTGATAAATGGGGTGAACTGAGGACATACAGTGCCTACTTTGTCATTTAAATTTAGGTCATTGTTCTAATGCATGATGCAAGCTAAGTCACTTATGTGACAGGCTTCAGCTTTTTGAGAAGCTTCCCAAAGTATTTGCGAATCTCCCTTCTAATTTTTTAATTATTCAAAAATAATTTTAGAAAATCATTACAAGGAAAGAAGTAGTAGGTAGTGAATCATTTCCAAAAGATACAATCCTGATTGTCAGTATTTGAACTTCCACCATCCACCAGTGACGTGGCTAAGTATAATAGCTGTTTATAGCATCAAAATACACGGGTTCTAGCTCTCCATATCAATTTGCGAATTAACTTTGTATACATGCTTTCAAACAGTGCAAATGAAACTTTTGAGTAATTTCATGGAACTAAAATTCATAATCCATATCACAACCTAAATCTCTCTCTGTTCTAACTCTGCCTTTGAAGGCATTTTGAGCAGATTTGAAACAGATTAAAGCATACGACAAACGTCCAGTGACTCTTAGAATTGTTTTTGCATTTTATTAAAAATAATCAAAATTCAAAATCTCACAGCAATCTGTAATCTCTACATACTGCTTAGGTAAGTAGGCTCTCTTGAGCATAGAACTGAGAACAACTTCAAGTACTTCTGCACCTGCGCCCTTCATCCTTTTGCAGCCAAGAATTAAAGAAGGGACACTTCCCCTCTTCCTTGAAAAGTCTCTCCCATCCCTCCCCTTGCATGCATGAAGAAACTGGCATTATCACACATTTCTCAGGACATTAGGATGGTTTCTGGCATTTACTGGTGGGAAGAACCAAGATGAAAGTCTTACAGGTGACCCTTCAAGTGATCCTGTATGTAAGCATAATTCCAGAGAAAGCTTTGCGCAAAAGTGAAGATTTCAGACAAATCATATAAAGACGACTTTTAAAAACAATGCCAATTTTGGCACTATTTTGTACAACTATGAACTTCAAACCAGGCTTTTGAAAAAATAAAAAATAGGCTTCCAGCAGCTCTGTAAAATGATGACTGATTGAGAATGGGCTAGTAGATCATCTGATGTTTTCTACTTAATGAAGCATCTTACTGGTGTTGACAGTTCCCACTGAGTGAAAATGACATAATATAATTTTACCAGCAGGATGGTGTTTAGTTAAGTTATGCTGTAGGAATGCAGAAAATGGTAAAAGAAACAGATGGCGAGGAGGCAGGGTTTACCCTCATGCAAGTGAAGAGGAGCCAGCCTTCTTGTAGATTGGTTCCTTCCCATACAGCAAAAAGACCAATAACCTATATGGACTGACAGCCTCTCCACACAGCCTTCTTTCTCCCCTTTAAGCGAGACAAAGTGTGACTACATCAGTAAACTGTTTAAAACAGTATGAAAGCAACCTCTAGACTTTGGACCCTAGCATATTTTGGAACATTATGGGCAAGGGGCTCTTGGCATAGCTCAGTCTGTTTATACCCTGAAGCAAGAAATGAAGGAGTCAGCAGCAGTCGGCAGCCCCTGGATCCCAGTTCACCTGCGCTGTCTGCATTCCTGATAGTGGACCCTGATCTGCACAAATTTCCTTTCAGCTATTGAAGGTAAATACCCAGTGCAGTACAACAGGAAATAGTACCCCCAGTGGATTAAAAAAATTCCTACACCTTGTAGGAAAGTGGTGCAACATAAGGTGGGAACACTCCAATGCAATTATGGCAAGTCAGCTAAAACTTACATCCTCTCTAAATATCAGAACACAAAGAGCTGTGCGGGTAAATGAGGGGTGCATCACAGCTATGTTAGATGTGTGGTGAAGCACATTGCACTGCAGCTACCTTCTTCCCAAGAGTACTGTGAAGCAAAACATAATTCTGGACATTTCTGAATTTTCTTAAAATATGTTGCCAGACTGTCTGTAGAGATCCTCTGAGTGAACAGCACACAAAAATTACATGCAAAAATTACAGCAATGTCATTTATTTTCCACTGGTATCTCAAGCACAGATATACTGGAAACAAAAGAGTCCCCAGTGTACAGCAAGCAAAACCCAGCTTTTGCTAAAACACAAATCGTGGTGTCTTGTCTGGAAAAAAAACCCAATAAACTTGATAACAGACATAAAGATCTCTAGTACTTGAACTGAACAGCATGGTGAAGTACAGCTCTTGCACTTCAATTCTGCTTGTCTTGCGGAATTTGACCACAGAACACATGCAAAGTGACACAGCATGCTAAAAAATGCTGCAGGCACTGTAATTTATTTTCTTAGAGAAGCTCAGCTCTGATGAAGCTTGTGTTTTTCAGTGAGGTCATACCTTTCACCTAATTTTCAGTGGGGATGTCTGGGGTACAAAAGAAGGTCAAGTGATTTGCCCAAGGTTACCCAGTGAGTCACTGGCCTTCATAGGATCAGGATTCAGGAAGCGCCTGACTCAACATTCCTTGGTCTAATCACCAGCCTATACCTTCTGCACAAGAGAGCTGCTTGCTCTCTCATTTGGTAAACAAAGATTGCACGAGGTAACTCTTCTAAAATAAAACCATTTCTTTCAGTATGCACTGTTTTTCTAACATGTGAAAGCACTTGCCTCCTCATTAAGAACTGCACACTGGTGTTACTCAGAGCTCCTCCTGAAGTAAAGGGAATTTTGCATAAAAAATTATACACGTAAGCAATAACAACAAAGTAGGGTTGGGTTTTTTTAATAAAACAGAAGTGTCTTGAATTACACAAGATTGCAAAAAACATGCACAGAAGAGAAAATTTTCTTTTCTTTGCTATCCATCATTTATGAAAGAAAAATAAAACAAATCCCTCTCTTTTTTACGTCTCCAGCCTGAGGTAGTTTCTAATATTTCCTCCTTAAAAAGAGTTCTTCAGACTGAATGAAACAATAGTCTGAAGTGCAGCTTCTTTTCAGGACCAGACATAAAAAAAAAAGCGCCACAATGAGACATTCATAGACCAGGCCCGCAGACTACACAAAACAAACTTCTGCTGAAATGGCTTGTTACAACAGCCTCCTGTTATACAGAAGATAAAGATACATCACCACCCACAGACAGACAATTTGCAGGCAAGATTCTGTCTACGCAACACGGACTACGCAATCAGAAACCACTATAATCCACATAGACTCAAACAGTCATTAAAAAGATGTGGTCGTGGAGAGCCATGCTACATTTACTATGCTAATTAACAGGGCATGTAGAAGATAAATATTAATTTTAATGAAAAAATGGGAGATGGTGACATCCATTGCACATTTGTTCGACTCAACTTGCAAAGAATATAAATCATGGCAGTTCATGGTAAATGAATGAATTATGGGAGAGTAGATAGCACAAGAATCTAGAAACGGCATTGCTTGCTGCCTGTTTATTTGGTAAATCTGCCTTTCTTTCTGTACTGGAAGTAGTTTCCACACAAAAAATACATGATCATATCTGTGGTATTTACCTGTCAAGGAGGAAAGTGATCCTTACTTTCTCCTTCATTGTGGGAGACTGGGGGTGCAGGCAAACACAGGTGAAGTGGACCTCTTTTAGAATAATTTAAGTTGGAAAAGACCCTTGAGATCATTCAGTCCAACCATAAACCTAACGCTGCTAAGTCCACCGCTAAACCATGTCCCAAAAATAATTTTTGATGTTGGCTGTTCTGAAACATTAGGCAAAACACAGTTTAATTCTCAATTTCCCTATGATTGCAAAAATATTGGCATTTCATTCTATGGACTTGGCTCTGAGTTATGATGTTTCAGGATCCGTATCAGCTTTTAAAAGCATAGCACCTGTTTCATCTAGTTCTTCATGAGGTTGTATGTACACACAGAATAGCACAACTCCAGAAAACCTCTGGAAACTTGGGCAATGTTACTGCTGTGTTTGAGTCACTTCCTAAAGTCCCTGGTTGAGAACTTGCTCTCCATTTCCTCACTGCTTTGACAGAATTGCTTCACAGACATTAAGAAGACAAAGGTCCCCCACCTACTCAGACTTAAAAGTATGTGCTAAATAAAGAAAAGCTCAAGCATTTTCAGAGCCCGAGAATTAATTTTTCCTACATCATACCAATTTCCCTTATCCATTTCTCTGCTTTTCCATACAAACTGTTTCAGTTTCACTAAAAATGTTTGGTTTAAGCACCATGTGTGCTGCAGGTGGAACAACTATATATTCCATATAACAGTATAAGTTAATCAAAATATTGTTGAGCAAGCCAAGAATTTTTACCCCCAGTTTTAACTAGCAACCTTTCATACAGCTGATGCTTGCATTTTGAAGCATCAGTTAAATTTTCTGTTCCACTCTTCACCTCTTGTGAAGGCTTAGCTTTGACTACCCATCTCCCATCTTTTAACTGAAGTGGGTTATGTTTGTGAGGGCTTAATTCAAGAGTTCTTGCAAGCAAAATTTCAGGTGGAACTTTGAAAAGCTTTCAAAGAAAGAGAAGGAATCAGCAATTTTCCTGATGTAAGTCATCAGAGAAGACTTGGATGAGTGTACTCTCCGTCTCTTTTTTGTCATGTTAAGAAAGCAAATCTTCCTAATTATAATTACCTGGATACTTGCCTAACTTCATTTGTCATGAAGGAAATATAGTACAAAAGTTAGACAACCTTCACCATTTTTTCATGTGCCTGTGAGATTCTGTGCCCTCGGCAATCTATCCCCCTTGAAATGAAAGGCTACAAAAAATTTGTACCTGTCAAGTCTGAAACTTATCTTTATCATCTCTATCTTGACAGCTCTGAAATCAAAGGGCTATATGTTCAGCAGTGGAAAAGAAAAGATGACTGTGTTTAGTTACTTTTGAGTGTGTACAAAATGAGCATGAAGTAAAATATGGAAAAAGCATTTTTTTGACTCTTCTATGGACATCAAAATCAAGATTACCATTTAAATATCATATAATTGTTCTTGGTTTATTTTTTTTCTGAAGAAGGTCAGAATCATAGAGTTTGCTGTAAAGGTTATATTGGTTAGACATGGTAGACATGGTCCTCCTTCTACAGAGGCTTACAACTCAAATACTCACTAAGGCTCTGAATAAATACTTTTAACCCGCTCAGAATTCAGCAAAAAGGTATTTTGGGGCATTTTAGTGAACCACCATCTGAGCAAGGACCCCAGGAGTGATACCTCGCTTCTAAAATGGCTTCTTTACATAATAATAAAGCACTACACTTTGCTGACAGAGCTTGTGATGTTTTTCTCCTCAGTGGTGGCAGATGCCACAGAATGACAGCATGCTCAAAAAGATTTGGTATTAAACACATAATTTTCTGGTTTTAGTTTCTGCACTTGATTTTAGGTGTTACACAGTATAGCTGTGGAGGAAGTTGTGATAACTTTACGTAACTATATAAAATGAGGCTGAGAGGAGAAGCTGAAATGCCATCCTGTGCATCCCTCCGCTGCAGGGTAGGATCAGTGTCCCCTAAGCCACAGCTGTTTTAGCCATCCGGCTCCTGTGAACCTCCAGTAATGGAGATTTCACAGCCTCCTCCAGCAATTTATTCCTGTCCTTAACTGTCTTTCTGGTTAGATGACTTTGGCTAATGCTTAAAGTAAATTTTCCTTGCTGCAATTTAAGTCCATTACCCCTTGCTCTGTCCCAGGTGGACATGGAGAATGATATATGATGCAAATTTTCGCAATTATTTTTTTTAATATATTTGAACATTGCTTTTATGCCCCTTTTGGCCTTCCCTTCTTTAAAGTCACATGTCAAAGATAAAAGAAAACTAATGAACACAGGTTTAATTAGTTCCATGTAGGAATTTAAAAGCTATATCCTAAAAATAAAACACTTGGAAAGAACATCAGTAAACCATATTACTCAGGAGGATAGAAGGAGTAATCACATGTCAGCATGGTTGCTTAATAGAGAAATAGGAACTCTGCAAAAGGTCAAATGAACGTTACCACTGAGCAAAAAGGCAGGGGCTTTCTCTATATCTCCTCTAAAAAAATAAAAAAGAAAGTTCTTCAAGATTGATGGAAAGAATAAAGATACATATAATTTATTAGACCCATGTAACTCTTCCTGAACTAAAAGGGAGCTTTGACTGCTTAGAGAATGCAGGAAGGATGCTTTTGTATTTAAGGACTAGATCAAAACTCAAGAGACAACTTTACTTCTTGGCTTTTCTTGAGACTTCCTTGTGATTTTGGGAAATTACCTATTGACAAAATGAGCTGTAGCTCCACTCATTTTTTCTTAAACTCCTCTTATTTTGTTTCAGTAGATAACAAACCCTTTAGGATGGTGGGCTGTCTGTACTGAAGCAAGGGGGACTCCAGCATAAGAGGAGCCAAAGTCAGCTTAAACTTCTTACCATGACTGTATTACAAAACGCAACACCAGACTACTAAACAAGGCATTGCCATGCAATTAGATATATCCCATCACAAGAAATGTTAAACATAACTTCAAATTGATTGACTGTGTCTGTTGGAGGTGTTGGATCTTGCCTGTCTTCATGGGATGCATAGGTTGGTTTATAATTCAACAGTAAAAGCAACAAATCTTCAACCCAAAATTCCAGAATATTAGAGTGAGAATCTAGTTATTTTTGTTTCCTGATGGTTATTTTAGTAAGGGATAAATGAAGAAGCAAAATACTAGTGCTGACCTATGAAAACCATTAAATAAATGTTGAGATTATGTGAAGTCATAGGTTCTTTAATGCTTTTCTCCAGATGTCTCTGTGAAGCAGGGAAGTGTTTTACGGACAATAACAAAGACCTGGAAAATGTCTACATACTGTACCTAAGCTAGCTCAGATATCCCTGGAAAGCAATGGACGCATAGCTAAAGGAGATGCTTAAAGTCAAAAGAGACATCCATATGCCACAACATGGATCTCAGATTATTTCATACAGGCATCCAGAAGACTCTTTTTGTGACAGCAAAGCTGCTACTGTCCTAACTGATAGCAGCATGTCCCCTGCTAGAAAATAACCGTATATGGAGTTACTATTAGTAGCTGGATGTCTTGACAGGCTATGATTTGAAAGTAACATTTACGCTATTAGCATTGCTGCCTTTTATTTGGAGGAGAAACTGGTTTATCACATTCAAAGTTATAAGCTTTCCTCCTGTTTTCTGTTGCACGACCCTCATTTTCTACATTTGACATGAAGACAAATTATTCCTGATTTTCCTGCATACAAGTCGGACAAGATTCATGTCCTTTGTATATGGGTATCCACCTCTTACTGTCGGCTAATCAGTTGTACTAAGAATTTGGTTGTACCTATTTCTTTCTGTGTGCTTGTTTATAATTCTTTGGAGATTTTTCCTATTACTGCTGTTCATTCATTCTCTTCCTCTCAAAAACCACTGGTCAAGACTCTTGGATTTTATCTGAAAGAAACAAAATAAACGTCTAACATGTAAGTAGTAGAAACCCTGGCAACTTTTTGCTTCCTATGCATGTATCCAACCTCAGACCCTGGGCTGTGCATCTCCCCGTTTGTTTGAGCTACAGTACCATTTACTTTGGTTTCCTTCCAGAGAAAGAATCTGATCTGAAAAATGCTCCTGGATCCTTCAGAGAGGAAATGAGAGCATTCAGTTCCCTTTGGAAATTAGTGAAGACACACAGCCATTCTCCAGATCAAGACCATGTTAATAATGATGCATCTGCTACCCATGCACATGTAGCAGGGTTATTTAAAAAACTACAGGCAGTGACTCTGATTCACTTGGCGGCTCACCTTGCTACTCCTACTGAGAGAAAGAAGCATCTTGGGCTTAGAGCCCTTAGCATCCCCCTTAGCCTCACAGGCATCTCTTACGTAGCCAGGTGAATTCCACTTAATAACTAAGCCACTGTAAAATTGAAGCTACACCCTACCCACAGGACAGGGGGAAGTTTAAGATGCCTGAATCGTAGGAAGAAATTTGGTCTCCAAATAAAGCAAGGTTTACCCCAAAGTGCTTAACTAATGGGTATCCATGCCACACTTTTATTTTTCATCGTTTTCTACCTTTAATTTGATTTAAGTACTCAAGCAATTTCAGCTGTGTTTCCCTCTCAACTTCTCCCACTTCAGGCCACACACACAAAGATCAATCTGTGACTTGACACCCCTCCTTTCTTAAAGTCTTATGGTAAGGAGGAAAAAAAAGGATGCTATTTTTTAAACAGCCTCATAACTAAAGGGCTTTTTTTTTTGTCCATCAGGGTACTTATTTATTAATTTCAATTCATGCCTTTTTTACACTGAAAATTATAGCTTTTACTGATTCCTGTAAATGTCTAAGTATGAAAATGTCTTTTTTTTTTTTTCTTTTCAGAAATGTGCTTTGAGATCACAAAAAATATTTAATTTTGCTTACATTTTCTTTGTGTGGAATTCAAGGCAGTAATACGCATATTTATGCTCACCCCTATCTTTACTGATGTATTGTCATTTTTAATCTATCTAGTAATGTATTTATTGCTGATAAATTGGTAGTCGAGACATATTAGTCACCTCTTCACACACCAGATATATCAATACTGGTTGATATATAGAAAGAAGGTCCCCCATCTGATCTTGCCAATGCCTGCCAACCTTCACCAGTCAGCATCGCTCCTGGATGCAAATACACACAAGCACTCTCTAGCAGACTGGCCTTTGAGTGATAGGTGAAGTTTGCCAATCTGCTTGTCCCAGTTGTAGACAAGGTTCGTGAAAGGTCCTTGGTTTCACAGCATCCAGGTTTGATGCCACTAAACTCTTCTGATGGGAAGCTGTATTTGATGTATTGCTGCACTTCTCTCCAAATACTCTGAATTAGTGATTTCAAAGGGCTTTTTCTTTCATAATTATATTCTTGTTTATTAAAACAAGATTTCTGTTCTGGGGACTAATTCTGCCACAAACATTTTATATTTTCATGCAACACATGATCACGCTGCAGACAGTAGTGATATAATTTCTCTGTAGCAACACATGAGCCATAGGGTTAGGTTCCCTAAACGTTGAAGGGTCAGGTCAGTGAGATGCCAGCTGCTTTTTCATACTTGGTGACCTCTGGTTGCTGAGCCAGTTGTATATATAAGGCACACAACTCTTGGGTTCTACCTGCTAGCTACTTGAAAATTGAACTACTGCAATGATACACCCAAAGCAAACTTTACTTTGGTTTGGCAAAAGGTACAAGGCAATTCAGCAATTGGCTCTCTCTGCAAGTTCTCCTTTCCTTGCTGTTTCCTTCCAAGAATGTTGAAAAAAAATATGTTCTCCACTTTTAAATTGTTGTTCACTCAGCAAGGCGAACAGCCCTCATACCAAATGTAATTCCAGGGAACACAGCTCACAAAACATTAGTAAATTAAAAATACCAAAATGGCAGCAGTCTCTCTGAAGCAATATATCACAACAGATGGAATATCACAGAATACGAACTTTCTTCTGTCACTATTTCTACCTCAAATCTTTACATTTTGTTGCTATCCAGAGGTGGAAACTGAAACAGATCTGAACAGGTTTTTTTCACCAAATCTTTACTACCTAAATAATAATAAATAGCTTATTTCAAGATTCACAGTAGTACCATATTTTACCATAAAGGTGTAATTTCCATACAATTAGAAAAAGATTAGAATTCTGTTCTTTCCACAGTGCAGTTAACGCACTGTCCCAGAAAAATGTTCCATGACAGTAGAGCACGCATGGACTTCAAAAAGGCGAGTTATTTTCCACTGTGTGTGCACTAAATGTATGCTAATTACAACAGACTGGCCAAATGCTTTCTCAGGAGACACATGTATCGACATCTTTGGACAGTAGCAGCAGACTTTGAATTTTCACTTCAACTACTGCTTAGAAATGACACTGTCAGAAAGGAAACACCTACTGTGCGCCTTCACTTGCCTTCTGATCCCTTATTAGTTAACCCTAAAGTGAATATGTATACAGTCTTAATCCCCAAGTGAGTATCTGGACCAGGGGAAATCTGGAATTAATTGTAAAGTATTTTGGTTACTAATGCAGCTGTTACAAGTGTTTGATTTGGCAAGTGAACAGAAAAGGCACTGCATACCAATTTCGTGAGCCACTGTAAAAGCTGCATGGAGGCCGTCATCTTCAATCACTGCACAGCTGCGCTCAGGAGAGCATATGGTCCCAACGTCTGCCATTCCCAGAGTATCACATGAATGATGCCCACATAAATCCTGCCCAGGGAGGAAAAAACAAACAAAAAAAATCATTAAAATAAATGTTTATATCCATAGGTAACAACAGGACAAAGTCACCAACCCTTTGCACTCTTTGCAAACAGCAGAAACTGGATAAAAACATCCATAAAGGCTTCCATCTAATACAGTTTAAAAGTATGATACAATGATACAACCCCACCCCTGGTACAGTCAGTGGGAATGTTTCCATTGACTTCAACAGCATTTGGATACCTTCTGCAACTAATTCTTGTTAGTTAAATTTTTATTTCTGCAGTGCATAGGAGAGGCCCAAACTTGCACAGAGGTGCCCTAAATACATACCCCAGAACCATTCCTTCATTGACAATAAAAATAGAATATTCTCTTTATTTACAGAAAGCAAACCAAGGCACAGAGACAAAGCTTCAGATTCCCGATCAGTACTTGAACCAGAGATTGCTCTTCTTTTTCAAAAGCAAGTCTTATATTTGCACTTAGAGAAATTGGATTGTTATATATTAAACCTCATGTCACATCTATCAAGTAGTACAATGATCAATAATGTATTACCCAATATACCAAGTATTTAAGCAATTCTCAGAGGCTGCTTAAAGATTCAGTGTATGTCAGTGTAAAACCCCTTGATTCCTAGTCTTACTAATGCGACAATTAGATCATGTTTCCTAATTGTAGATATGTGATGTCTCTAAAAACCATGCAGGTAGCATTAGGTTTTTACTTTCTGTTCCAAAATGGTAATAATAATGAAGGCAGTTTTGGTCTGATATAGTGTTTTAATCATCAGCAGTAACTTTTGAGTGCTGCTTCTGAAGCAAAGGCAGAAATAATAGTCTGAATGCACATATATATACTCTTTTGGCGGAGAAAGAAAAGTAGGTGCCATGGTACCACGCCATTTTGGAACTTCAACAGTTCACTGTGGTTGAATGAAATTGTCATTTTCAAGGTATGACAGGATTACCAAATGTTATCAACATTATCAAAGACTAGCTTTTCCCCCTTCACTTTTAAGACCTTTTCCCTTCAGATCTCCTTTTGTAATGACTTTCTTTCATGAAGCCTCTCATAATTAATCTATCCAAATAACAGATACCCTATATAAGGGTTCAGGTCAACAATGCCCACTGGTTAAGTTTCAGATTTAGGCAAACTTGAAAATGCACAGGATTCAAATCCCACTGAAGCCAAAGAAAAACAAAAGTTCACAGATACTGTGACAAAGCATCTCTTTACCAAAAAAGTGGGTTTTTTTCTCACCAAGATGAAATAAAGAAATTTTCAAGCTAAAATTACACAGCAGTACTGCATATATGGAGCTACAATTTCAGGATCAGTTCTGACTTCCAAGTGTCTGGGAACTCTTTTCAGTAAGTTCACTCCTGGTGCTACTTAATATCAAGATTTAAATGCCACAGCATCACAACAAGAGAAGGAATAAGGCACAAAAGTATTTCAATTCACAAATTTTCACAGATATAACCTACGGTTCAGGAAAAACTTCTACTCTGTAGCAATGCAGATAATATGCAGTTTTCTCTTGAACCCCACTGGCTACCACCCTTGATATCCAGTCAGCTCCCCAGACTTTGCTCCTGGCTCTGCATGGCTTATGGGAAGGTATACAATAAAGATGCCCATTGTCAAATACTTCAAATGGAATGCAATTTTTTCCAGTTTTATTTTGGCAAATAAACTTCATATAATTTTCAGCATCTCTGGACCAAAGTTGGAAGAAGCCCTAAGTGAGGTCATGTTGTTATAGCCTCAAACATCCAGGGCATATTCAACAAGAAAGACAGAGACAATCCTTAAACTCCTATTACTTTTGCTTGCGTTCATATCCATTTAGCCCTCTATGTATCACTTCTGAATCTGACCTTTTCAATCTATGGGTGTATTTTACATAAAGTAAAGAAAGCTACATATGAAATTTACATAGAGTAAACTCTCTGTAAACATATCTGCAAGTGGTTTACCTACAGCAGCATGAGTAACAAAACTCAGAAAAATGCATGTGCATAGTACCAATAAAAATACCTTTTAATGGTGATATAAACAGTCTAAATAATGAGCGTAAGCTGTACAGGGAGGAAGGTACCTTTATACTAGCGTAACTTGAATTGAATCTATACAAGCATTTTAATGGAAATTCTTACACAAGTATCAAAAAGAACACAAATCAGACAGAAAGCAGCTTAATGGAGGAAGTCTAAATTACTTTTAGGTTGACAGTGCCAATAATAGCATAAAATACATTAATTCAGGCCTTGCCTCTGCATGCAGATTCTGTGTCATATGGTCTTTTCTTGTATTTGGGTGTCATTATTACGTAGATACTTACATCAGCATCGATCCCAGTATGGGCACAATTATATCAGCAAACAGATGTCTTATGCCAGTGCATGCTATATTTCCATTTGCATACAAAAAAGAAGCTATGCCACTGATATGACTATGAAGCTATACTAGCAAATGCAACCAGACCTCAGGATTTGATGACACAAGTCTAATTAAAAGAATACAGTCTTTCTGAGCAGGCAATTTCATAAACTAATTCCTTAAGTTACTTCTGATGGGATGTGTGAAGTATGAAAAATCACAACAGGGATGTTAACTGTAAGCAGCCCTTCTGACTCCTGGCTGGTTAGTAATCCCTCCCTCAAAATTTTGAAAGCTATTCACAGGATTGCATTACACCACCTTCATTAGATATAAATAAATAGCTAAGTATATACGCAAGCACTAACAGACATAGCAATGTTTGGTCCTTTCTCATATATTATGTGTTACTGACATTGCACCACCTGCCTGCCTAGGTTTTCCTCAGAAATGCAGGCAATTCATCAAACCACTGTTCCTGCATTTCCATCACTTCCCAAGCATGACACATATCCACAAATCTCAGCATCCCACTAATAACTTTCAAGTCATTGCATAATAGTTCTCTAGACAAAACAGAACAGGCTTTATTATTTATTTATGAAATAGTTTAACTTTGGGTCAGATATAATTAATTTCTTGAAGAGCTGTATTAGTTAAATGGTGCTCCTAGGAAACCCCACAGCAGCAAATAAGTGATTCTGAAAATTGCTTATGTTCAAAATTTCCCAGCTCCTCCAACACCTCAGAGGCAGCTGCAATTCAGTTGCCCTCAGATGGCGTGGGATCAACGATCCCCTTAAAGGAGAAGAGAGGAGAGACCGCTTTGTGGTCAGAAAGCAGTGGACAGTGCTATAGTAAAGCCACATCTCCTTTAAGCAGCTCCCTGACCACATCTGTGCTGCCTCCCAGCAATCTGAGCAAGGCTGTGTGGGGAGCCCTAGAGCCACCTACTGAATCCTAGCTGGGAAGTGGTAGAGGAGACCTACAAAGGATCTTGGAAAAAAAGGACAGGAAATATTTTCTGTAGTGAGCTTCTTTGTATGAAGCTGTTATTGGACAGGGATGTCTATGGGTTGCCCCTAGAGCAGGGCACGCATTGGCTATGCTTTGAATAGGGAGTATGTCCTGAGCCTTCCGGTTTTCCTTGCAGACTTCAGTCCTCAGTGACTGCATGAGGATGATTTTTTTAAGCTAATGCTGATATTGTCAATTATCACTTAAGCAGACTTCTGAAGACTCCATTATGTTTCCAACTCATAATCTCACTCTTCATTTCTCTTGCTGCTGCACTTTTTGAACTTTAATGTATTTCTATTCATAGCATCACATAGCATATACTATATATATAATTGAAGCCTATCCAGAGGCATCTCTGAGACAAATATTCCAAAAAGTTTGCCATCAGTTGAAGACACCATTCCCTAGCTACATGGTCCTTGCCAACAGCACAATTTTGGGTGATGTTATTGAAAATCATACCTGCTTACACTTCCACAGATTGAAACTTTATGGCAAATTTTCTTTTGACTTAAGCCTTGTGTAGCTGTGCTTGCCATGCATTATTTGTTACCAGCATCAATAGTTATACTTTAATTTCCCTGGGCAGTCTTAGAAAGCAGTCACAGACTTCAATGAATAAAATATTTTATTTCATAGAATCATAGAACAGTTAGGGTTGGAAAGGACCTTAAGATCATCTAGTTTCAACCCCCTGCCATGGGAAGGGACACCTCCCACTAAACCATACAGGTCACTACTTTCCCTCCTGAGTCCAGACTGGGTCTGAATGTACCCATCTATACAGTCCTCCCTTGGTAAACAAACCTGGACCAGACTGCAGGGCAGAGCAGGCTTGCGGCAGGACGGAGAGGCACGTCCTTCCCAATACTAGCAGCCCTGTCCTCTTCCCCTTAGAAAAATGCAAGCACAGCATGAACCAGTTCCTTGCTGTAACCTGTGTGTGCAGAATGATAATACACACCTGGTAGTTAAAAGCAACCTAAAGGGACTACTTTAAGGAACAGGGAGGACAGAAAGGTATAAGTCTGCACAGAGGAGGTTACATTAAACTGAACTTCAAAGAAAAACTGCATTTCAACCTGCCTAGGAGACACCAGGAGCTATTCAGCCACCAGTGAGTAGCTGAACGCCATGCTGAAAGCAGGACTGTCCAGAGTGAAGTGGTAATGCTCTGAAATGCGAAATCTGCAACAGCAGTTTGTGCAAAGAGGAAAATACCCCATGTTCCAGGTGTTAAGAAGAGAGCTTGGCATTACCCAGACCTGCAGCTACTGCTGTCTCTGAGCACTGAAACAACTTCTCCAGAAACGTCTGGCCTGTTAAAACAATCCCAGTACTAGGCAAGAAGCTGTCTTACCTCCTTCACACTCTGCTGCTCGCTGCTGCACAGGAAGGTCCCAAACAAGCAGCTGTACAGGTGGTCCAGGATGATTATCAGGAAGTACTCATTGAACTCAAATGCTGTAGGAAACTGTCTTGTCATTTCCCTTGGAAATCTTTTTTTTGGTTGTTGTTGTTCTTAAAAACAGGCTTTGATGTAACAAGGCAATCTAACAAAATCTGTGTGGGTCTCCTCAACTTTTCATATTCCAGCTAAAGTACTAAGAAAGCAGAGACACACATGATACTTAAAACCAGTTTGCAGTGATTATTTGACTCTGGTGTGTGGCTTCTATTAAGAAAGTTAATCACTTACTCAGATCTGTATACTCATGTAATTGCCTCCACACAGCGGCAGAAGTTTCAAAGAATAAGTGTTTCTTGATACTTCTAAAGAAGAAATACAGAGTCTGGCCCTTGATCTGCATTACAAATCTGCATTACAGTAGCTCCAAAATAGAAGAATGTATTTGCTACACACGCAGCAATAGAAGTTAAGACTTCAGCTTTGGCAAAGGAATAACTTAGGAAAACTGAGCTGTATATCATAAGACTAGTAGTTAATTAGATGGCTTATTAAAGGGCAGGTTTTCTTGGCATTCATAAGTACACCAAGAGCTGCTGGCTGTTTGCCATATATACAAGGCATTGTTCTGAATGGAGATAACTCTTGTGGCACCCTGCTGGAGCAGTTTATTTATTTTACCTGAAATCCTTTGATTTGTGCAGTAGGCTTAAAACCAGGAATAAACTGGTTAGTGAAACCTGATACCAGGCCAGAGACCATGGACCTGATCCAAAACAGGATTTAAGCACCAACATGGACAGTTTGATGGAATGTAAGAAGAACAAAATTGGCTCACGTGTCCTCCGGTCTTTGAGTTACCTGCCTTTTACAGGGTGTTCATTTTGTGACCTTATGGGCCCCAAAGTGTCACAGTTTTACAGTCCTGAGTAGTTTAGCACCTAGCTTATACCAAAGCTTGATTAGCTTTGAGATGCTAAACATTTCTCCATCTTTGTCCCTGGGGAAGCTAAGCCTACAGATGTTCTCAGATCAGATGTATGAGAAACCAACAGGATTAGGCCACACAGCTGCACATGACCTTCTTTTAAAGCACAGCAAACAGCTTGCATATCTCTGTGTCTTTCTTTGCTTGCTGTCTGGTTTCTTTACAATAGCTCACCAGTTAAAGCCTTTGCCCAATAAGAAGGCGATACAGCTTCAAATTCCTTTCCAAGATGAGCATACTTAGGAGCCTTCTTCTTAGGAGACTGTCCTATGGTATACACCAGACTGTGGCCTACAATGAAGGTCTGCACATGTCAATGCACGCAGAGAGTTGTGGCTCCATGTGCCAAAAGTTTCCTTAGCCCAACCTGCAGTTAGTGCTTACTTTGAGAAGGGACCGAATTTTTGGTCCCTATTCCTCATCCTATTTCTGTATTTTTACACCAAACAGTCCTGCAGTAAATTACAGAAACAGCCTGGGAACCCAGACTGCCTTGCTCTAAGTGGTACGCTCAAGCCAGTGGCTTCAGGTCACGATTTCTCTCCTTCTCACCATATGAATCTTGAATTACTTGCTAAACAGTGACATAGCTTTGGTCAGAGGGGTGGAAAGTTTCCTTAACACCTGGAACAGCTTACAACCTACCGGTTAAGGGCCTCTCCTGGGGCAATACAGACCTAAAATCCCTCAAGCAGAGGAAGGAATTAAATACGACTTTCCAACTTCCTGCAGCAGTGCTCTCACCACAGCCCTGTAAAGGCAGGGAGGGATCAGGCAGTATTCAGGACTCACACATTCACCCTCCTGAATGCCTCTCTGCAAAGTGGGTGAAAGTTTACTACTGTCATAGCAATGCTGAATGGCATGTGCGGAGGAAAGTAACGTTCACCCAAACAGAAAGGATTATGGGCATCACCCAAGAAGTGCATGGTGCCTTGGGAAGGCAAAAGCAGCATGGCACTGAAGTTGACAGACAGCAAAAGGTACACTGGAAATAAGAGCTAAGTGCTGAAAAAAGTAGTTAGGGCATGGTCTATTTTACCTCTCAGCTGATATCATCACACTCAACAGAGACGCTTTATAAGCCAAAATTGTGGAATGCTGCCCTGGAGGAAGACATCCTCCTGAAGTGGATGGCTTCACTTTCATCCCTGGTGAAAAGCTATCCTCCTGTGACACTGGTGTGTCTTGCTCATGGGAATGTCCAAGTAAGGGCACAAGAAAGAGGGCCCGGCCACCACTGTGAAGCAAGGAAGGACTCCTGCCAGACTCACTGGGACAATGCTTTGTCCTTCTCCTGTGGCCATATTTTGAGAAGATGACTGAAGCCTGGTTACCATTCAAGGAAAATGAGAATGGTGATACCTTCCATATCCACCAAAACAAAAATATGTATTTTTCTCCAGTAGTTTAACTTAAAAATTGAGGCCAACTTGATGTTGTGTTTTCAGCAGGAAGATCGAAACTTACCCCAGAAGATTATCTGTCAAGATTTAGAAGAACTGTCTTGTTTTGGGTAGGTAATGTCTGACTGAACAAAGGCTAAGGGGCCCCAGAGGAGAAGGACAATGAAGGACAGATGAAGGACATATACCTCATTAGTGAGAAGCTAACAATGAAACTTAACTTTTAAGGTGTGCAGAAGGGAACTGCCTTCATTATAACACTAAAAATCACATCCCCCTGAGGTAAGAGACCCTTGCTCAGAGAGACCCTTACTTACAGAACATTTCTAGTGAAATAAATCTGTGTCTTTCAACAAAGATGAGAGAATGTAAGAGCCAATGATTGTATATTACTGGCCAATCACTGTAACTGGGAGTGTACTACCTTGGAACTTCTGTGTATAAATGTAAGCAACAATCAGCATGGGGTGTGCTTGATTTGTGGAAATGCCCCATCAAGAACCCTGTGCGGAATAAACAATGTTTCCTCTCTCACCAGAGTGTGCTTCAAGAGTTCTCTTTCAGACAGGCAACAACCTTCCTTTCAGGTTAATATGATAAATACACATCTCAGTTTGGGGCATTTAAATGTCGAATGTACAGAGCAGGCTTTCTGAATTCTAAGTAAGGTGACAGTCAAGGAAACACGATGTATGCGTGATGCCTTGTTGGGCTCAGCTTAGCACATGCATGCTACACTTCGGCTTCAGAAACTTCCTCCTCACCAGACTGGAAATACAGGCATGTTCTTATTCTTCCCTCATATGGTACAGGGGACCCCAGACACTCCTCATCCAAGCACACTGCAACAAAGTACTAGAAATAGAGCCTAAACTGGATTAGGTTTTTATGCTTTGAATGAAGAGATTTATAAAGCTTTTTTCTCTTTTCTCTTTTTTTCCCCTAAAGCATAGAAAGAAAACACAGCAGCACAATGCAAACCACAGATTATTTAAAACTATTGACAAAATGCACATAAAGCATTTGGACTCTGTATTGGGAGAGGAAGGGCAAACAAAGTTTCAGTACTGAAACTGGTAGCTGGTAAACAAGTTAAAATGTGCAACTTAACATGCCCGACCCATTGTTCCTCTGTGGGAAAAATCCAGAGCATCTCTGTTAGATAGTGTGAACCATCATACTTCTGCACAAATTAGGACCCACTTTATTTTCACAAGGGACATTATCTAAATACTAGATTTGTAACAAAATTGGTGAAAATGCTATGAAACTGGTAGGCACATCAGAATATAATTTCTTCAGAGTAATAAACATTAGTGAAATATATTATTCTATTGACTGCTGGTACAGTGATCTGTTTTACTAATATGGGATAATAATTGTGGGAAGATGATAATATAGAAAAGAAAAAAAAAAAAAAAGAAAGAACTAGAGCCAAGGAAAGCATGTGCTCCACGCAATGAAATTATCATCTGTAGAGCTGAGGTAATCAAAAGCTTGCTGTTAAATTTCAACAGCACTGTCAGATTGACAGTTAAACTAAATCATACACACAAGACCCATATAATTACTGTGTAGAAAAAAGCAGGACAGAAGCCTTTGGCTTGAGCATGAACTTTTTGTTAGAGCCAGGCATGATGGCGCTATCACAGATGATGCTAACAAGCACTTCAGAATGTATTTTTTTCTTGCGCTTGTTGCTTGTATCTACTGTGAGAAATATCTGTTTTAATTTTCACATGATTCAGAATTGGGGGAAAAGGAAAGCAAGAGAACTGGATTATGTCCAAATGCATTCAATAGTTCACTTGAAATTTAACTAAGGGTCACTAATGAAATAGACTGGATGAATGCTAGAGGATAATTGCAGAGCAGGCTAGACTTCGGAAAAGAACAGTCTGAGTTCAAGTGCAGTTTGCAAGTCATGTCCAACATGTTTTTCTACTGTGACAAATAATCTACGAAGTATTTTGTTGCACCCATAAAAACCTGAAGACTGTAGATAAGCTGTTTTCAGCTTCCAAGAACTGTTCACAAACAAAAATCCTGAAAAGGACTAAATTCTAAATTTGCTGTTGACTTCACTGCCATTGGGAACAAAGCAGGGGTAGAAGACCCAACAAGCTCTTACTCCTCGCCACCAAACAGATGCTTCTCCACTGCGTCACAGAGCAAAGGGCTCACCTGGCCACCAGATGATCACCATATTCCATGGAAGAGGCTCTGAGGATGCACAAGGGCCAAAAATTTACAGCTGCTGTCAAGGACTCAACCAGAAAGTAGTCAAACAGCAGCAGACCCATGTATTCTCTAGGGCTGGAAAGGCCAAGCCATCTTAGAGAGCTCTCTCCAGTTTTATTCGAAAATGATCACCTGTTGGTACTGTTTGTCAGACTTATGTCAAGACTGATGTTGGCCATTGTGGGTAAAAATGAGACCACTGGGAAAATACACCTCTCCTTATTAGATTTTGGGAACCTAACCAATCACTGTGGAACCCAAATGAGTTTCTGTGATATGTAGTGATAGATAATTTTTGTGTCCATTGAAGGCTTCCCCAACCTCCTACCCAGGTGACAATAACAACCAGAAATGTTGCTGTAGTTTTCCTTGCACCTACAGAGTAAACATAGGATTTGGTGCAGCTAATGGATAGCTACATGGCCCTTGCCACTATTGATACACGATAGAGAACCTTAAAATAGCATTAGCATTTTGTGTGTATCACCTAAAACTGAACTCATGCTCATATTAATTTACTATTTACTATGCTCTGCAGCACCTTTGCTTTAAAGCCCTTATTAAATTAAATACAGATTATGACTGAAAGTGAGTGGATGCTTTAATCCAGAATCGCTAAATCTCCTTCTAAAAATCTTTTCGCATAGTATGAATGATGATGTTGATCACAACTTGAACTACCAGTACTAATTTTGCGATGCGGGAAAACTGCCAGCACAATGTTAATCTGCCAGTGGTTATTATTTTATCTTTAAACAAGCAATGACAACAGAAGAGGAGGAATTGATGGTGCTGAATTCTGATGGGGTTTTTCCTTTATAAGGAACTCAACTAAAGCTGGTATCTTTTCAGAGGCTCTTTTGGTGTCAGAAATAACATCCAAGTAAATGTCACTACAGAATGAAGATAATTAGTATATTAGAAACTTGTATGACAATAAGCATTTAGATTCTAACTACATGTAAACAGTTACATACAGCTGAGGACATGTGCTCAGCTGACAAATGATTTGCAAATATTATTCTGTTGACAGAGACACGAAGTTCATGGTGGCCTCAGTTAGTAAACAAAGACGGAAAATGTACCTCACACATTTACTCCATGCCTAAAAAACAGGCCATTTAGAAGAAGACATCTGGATGCTCAAAAATTAGCATGACGTTATTCAGAGCCCATCAAAACATGCAGCCATGGCTTGGCGTCTAGTAGCTAAGCAACGTACTTCATACATTCAAAACATAGTTGTAAAAGTTGGATCTTCTTGCCAATTGCTGCCACTCTCATTGAAAAGCTAAACTGGAAAAAATCTCTCTTTAGTTCAAAGTGGGGCTGTTTTCTCCGGGAAACATCTCTACTGCTTTTTCATCCTTTAACCCTTTTTGTATTTACATGCCAGGAGGAGCAAATAGATTCATGTTGACATTTCAAGTGTAAGCATATAAAAATCCTGTGGACTCACACATACTCCCTGCAAAGAACATGATGGACACATGTAGCAAGAAACTATGCTCTTGTTCTTATCAAGTCAGACACTGAAACATAATGCCAAACAATCTGTGTGTGCATACAGCAAATAGCTAAAGCAGATTAAGTTATACTGAACTGCACTGAGGAGCTAATCCCATAGTTAAACCTGTTAAAATGTAAACCAAGAAAACAGTAGCCTGTGCTTTTTTCTTGCAAATCATTTACATCCCTAAGTAACAGTACAAGCAATATTTGCATCTTAAAGAGTGGAAGGAGATCACGGGAACTGTGACATTTTGTTTAGTTTAGGTACTACTTACATCCAAAAGAGTTAACTCAACGTATGGATGATGCCTTGCTGAGGCATCTTTGAAAGTGGATTACTGATTAGCAGCACACCCTTACTCTGGCAGTAGGGCATCCATACAAAGAATTACTCATAAGCATCTGTAAAGCAAGTGCTCTTTAAATTCCCATCCTATCTCAATCCAAATTAACTTGGCAATTGATGTTAAGATTCACAGTCTGCCACCCTAGAAGTTTCTGAATTGAAATAAATCCCAGAGAAATAAATGGGAATATTGTCAGAGAAAAACACTTTGGTGAAGTGATGGATTCTGGCACAGGTTTAACTAATAAGCTTTTAGAAAGGATGTTTACAGCAAAAAGCGAGAGCATCCTGACCCAGCCTAGGTAGCCTGCTTTCGTTCAGATTATAACGATAAAAAAATGAAAACTTGCAAATTGGACCGATGGGATTTAAACTGCTAAAAAAGGCTCCCCCTTTACAAGTGATGCCTGACTGACACAGAACCTAATGTTTCAACTATTTACAGCTATAAAAGCAAGCCAGGCGCTTTTTCTTCTCCTTCTGGAGCAACTCCTTCCACAAACCATCCAAAGCATCCTTTTTGGCAGGCTCCTATGATGTAGAAAAGCAAGAGAACTCAAACGAACGGAAAGTCATGCAGTTATTTTTTTCGCACTTGGGGAAAGGAAGAAAACACCAAACCCAAACCGCTGAAGGGATATTCTTACAGAAGAACTTCATTGCATAAACTCGGCCACAAGTCTACTAGAGCAATGTCCCTTAACGACCTCTGGCAATGCAATTAATTAACAGCTGGGCATGGAGCAAGGCTCAGCTCTGCATGGGTAATTCCAGCCAGATCCGACCCACAGTTGATCAGGACACCCATTTTTTGCTTTGAGAAAGAGACTTCATCCCCTTACCACCAGCCAACTCACTCAGCTTCTGCAGCACTGTTTACCTGCGGTTTGCATTTACGTCCTACCCTTGAACCACAAGTGCAGCTGCCTTCCAGTGCGGTGGAGCTATTATTGCTGGAAATAGCATCTCAATGCACTCAACAAGGAAGCTGCATATACTTTTAAGGTGTTCTCCCCCATTTTCACTAGCAGGTTTGTTTAGGGACTAATTCAGGCTAAGGAGTGTTATCAGACATTTTTGCCCGGACCACCTTCCCAGAGAGAGGAGCTGCGTGTAAAACATCTCACTGGGAAAGAGGGACCAACATCATCTCTCAAGCAGAGATAAATTAGGTGGCCTCAGCCAAATTCCCCAATCTGGCAAATTACCACCTCTCCTACCTGGCAGGAGTCCCTGCACTGCACTGCCATGAATGGCTGCGTACCCACAGTGGGGATTACCTTGCTGGGGAGGGGGACACACAAATGCATACACAGTTTGTTGGGTTTTCAACCCCTCTTCCATCCCTAGCAGCTGCGCATATGGGTACCGATGCCCAAGATGCAGTGCAACCCACTGGAGTTGAAGATGTGAACAGAGAAGCAATCACTGGGCAGAGCTGGTCAACATGGCTGGAGTGCCAGCAGGCTGGCCTTGCTGTGGCCAAGCTCCCTACGACACATGCTTCAACGGATACCAAGTCGCTGTCATTTGGGGTGATGCCTACCTCACGGGTGAAGAGGATGGCCGCATCGTAATGCTCGTCATGGTCATCATCGAGGCGGTTGTGCTGGTGCTGCCACTTGCAAAAGTTCTTAAGAGTGGTGGCAGCATTCCTGTTGACCTCCAGCCCCTTCTCCTTCTCGCCGAGAGCCACCACCTTCACCACCGCCAGGCGGACGTGGTTCTCCAGGCTGGCATGGGCGTAGAGCCGGGAGGCGATGGAGGCCAAGGTGAGGAGGTAGTGCTGCAGCCCCTTCCCGTACTTGCGGACCATGGAGGCGTCGGCCACCAGCAGCAGCTCCACCTGCCGGGCCCGGGAGACGGAGCGACGCCTCCGTCGCCGCCGTCGCCCGTTCTCCGACAGCGCCGACCCGGCCGGGTCTCGGGTCTCGCAGCTGGTGCGAGCCGGCACCGTCTCGAAGCTGAAGCGCTCCCTGCGGAAGAGGTGCGGAGCGCGGGCCGGGCCCTCCCCGTAGATGTGCGGGCCGGCCGCCTCCCGGCCGCGCCGCGCCGGCTTCACGGTGTAGCGAGAGCGGCCCACGGCGAAAAAGCCGTCGAGGCCGCCGCAGAGGTTGAAGACGGCCAGGGAGCGCGGGCTGCCGTCCACCGTGCCGCGGTAGTAGCAGCGCGGCGGCGCGCCGTCCTGCGGCCCCACCGCCCCGTCGCGCTCCAGGTCGAGGAGAAAGCGCTGACCGCCCGCGTAGAGAACGTATCCCGCCTTGCCGCCCCCCGCGTAGGTCGGGTCGAGGCGCTGCACGACGCCGCTGGCCCCGTGGGGCGGCCGGGGGGGAGGGCCGGGCCGGGGCCGGGGCGG
>JANRGW010001810.1:0-24952 GCA_024733675.1 Psilopsiagon aymara | reverse complement strand
CTGGAATGGGTTGCCCAGGGAAGTTGTGAATGCTCCATCCCTGGTGGTGTTTAAGGCCAGGTTGGACATAGCCTTGGGTGACATGGTTTAGTGGGAGGTGTCCCCGCCCATGTCAAGGGGGTTGGAACTAGATATTCTTAAGGTCCTTTCCAGCCCTAACTATTCTATGATTCTATGGTGATGATCTTTAAGATGGGGAGGTGGGCTTCGCTGAGAAGCACAAGCAGATGAACCCAAGCTGATAAGCAATTGGAATCCATTAAAACAAACTCTTGCAAAATCACAGGGCCAGAAAAAATACTTTGTGATGGCAGCCTGCTGTCATCACAAAACTAGCACCCATTATATCAACCATGCCTCTTTCAAAGAATCCATCGTATTTTTTAAAATGTGGAAGTACAGGTTAAGGGAAAATAAATTAACTCACAAATAAATAAGGGTGGAGGGGGGGAGTGTGCAGAGACAAAAATGACTTTGGAACACTTTGCATTAGCTGTCTGATGATATCAGATGAAAGAAGCAGGATCAGCATGCTAACAAAGTTAGAAGGCCACAGGTATCGCAGTAAATTTTGCTGTCTTAAATAAACGTGGCAAAAGCCTGCTATAATGAACAGCTTCCTGAAAGCAGAAAGAGAAGATAACACATGTAGCAACATGAAAACTCTGCTCAGCGGAAGTTCTTAATGAGACAGATTACGTGGGAGACAGAATAAAGGGTGAACATTGCATTTTCTTGACTTCTGCCTTTTCCCTATCATAAATGACAAAAAATGGAGAATGCTGTTCCCACTGAGGAAAGCAAATCTCCAGAGATCCCTCCAGGTACTTCCTGGAACAGTCACAGTACAGACTGGTTCTGTTGAGGTTAAAAGTTAAACCAAATTCTAATTTTAAACACATATTGGAAAATACACTTGGGCAAGTCAGTCGTCAGGGCTAGCTGATGAGTCAAATGATTAAGGTTCTGTTTTGGAACAGTTCATGAAACAATTCTCAGTTTGGCCTTGACAAACTTCCTTTCTCACCTGTGGTTTTTGTTAGCTACCTTCTACCCTTCCAAGAATGAATCTGAGCTTTCTACTTGTCATCATTAAGTGAAATGAAAAGCTTTTGTTAACCAGTTTGAGTTGTTTGACTGTGATGAAATAGTTTTGATTAGAGAGTGTTTTATGTTACTTTCCAGAGTTTATTTTTCCTTTTAAAGGTAATATGAGACCATAGGTTAGACTTAGAGTTTTCTTAAGTAAAGGAGTTTGTCCAGAGGCAACAGATACTTTGCTGAAGGAAAAGCTATCTGTCTTCACTTGCATTATGCTTTCTGTTTATCTTCTTCATAACATGAAATGCATTTTACTCTCTGTGTTTCCAATACCATCAGCAGTCATGACTTGCCATTGACCCATTTAAGACAAGTACATGCTCTTAATGCGAGCTTTGTAATTTCCTATGAAACAACAGAGCTGAACTACTTTCTGGTTCTACTCTTGGGGGATTTATAACACTCCACAAGCAGCAAATACACATGTTCATAAGCTTGACATGGAAATGGAGAAACCAGGAGTGAAAAGTCTGTAATGAGACTCATCCCAAGCAACATCATTCTGATCCAATCGTAGCAAGAAAGGGGTGATTGACAAAACAGAAAAGATTTCAGACAGAACTGGAGGTTTATAAAGAATATTTTTAAAGCTACACCGTCTCCATTGTGGGGAGATTTGTTCCTGGAAGAGTGATTAATCAGTATTACTGCAAAATAATGTTAATCAGCCATATCAAAGTCTAGGAAGAAGCTGTAATTAGGAAGAAGCTGTAATTGAGCAGGTTGAAAGAAATATTCAAATAGCAACCTCCCAAGTTTCATGGCACATTAAAGTTTCCATCACACAGTGGATACTTACTCCTCAGGGACAACATTTAAGGGAAGCCAGAAAATACATAGTTTGAGGCATGTATGCACGGAGAAAACCGTATAATATTTACTTCTGAAGACTCATAGCGAAGATTGAAAAAGAAAGAGTCTATTGAGATCAGGAAAGTTATCCATAAACTAGCTAAGCATTGTTACAGGTCTCTGTGAGAAGGATCCTTGGCCTTTAATGTCTTCTGTCCTTCAGACAAGGAAGTGATTGGAAGGTAGGCTCTGGGGCTTGTAAGAGTACCAAAACTCTGTTTCCCTTCTGGCTGAAGACTCTCCTTCAAGATTTTTGAGGACACTGCATGAACAGAGGTACTGTTTTCGCAAACTGTGCTACTGCTTTTCCGTTTCATGCACCAGTGGGAAGGGCATGGGAAAGAATTGATGATTTCATATTTCAATACTATTTGCCTCTGCATCTTTTTTAAAAGAAAGGGATCAATAATGGATAACTAATGTGTATTTAATCTCTATGCTTGTGTTCTCATATAATTTGAAAATTTGCTAGCTCATACTTGATGATTTTGAATCTAAAATCTCAGTCATTGATAAAAAACAGACATAACTGTCCACTGAAATTTTCTACAGCTGAAATAAATAAATTAACAAACAAACAAACAAATAAATAAACACATTTAAAAAAATAATCTCAGTAAAAGCCCAGTCCCTTTTGTCAACAACCATGGTCTGATATGCATCCCAGATTGAATGAATGAATGAATGAATGAATGAATGAATGAATGAATGAAAGATTCTTGAAACCCCTGGCAAATCAGACAGCCATTTAGTGTTCATTTAGTTTTTCCTTCCATAGTCTGAAATCTCCTTGTCTGTCCCAGGGAGCCTTTTCGTCCTCTTGAAATTAATAGCCAGGGATTAATGTTATTTTTGTCACCTGAGACTGTGCAGAGGCAAAATATGCCAAAGTCTATGAAGGTGGCTGACATCTTTTCAGGGTACTAGAGCATGCTTTGCTTTGAACACTGACATATGGGGTTTATTTGCCAACCAGATACTTGCCATTTCATTGTTTTATTGAAAATCCTCTTTTCATAATGCTCATTCATTATAATACTCAAGTATCCTCAGAATTTTTCTAATTGCTAAATGCAATGTAAAATCCTGAGCTGTCACAAAGATTTTTATGTCATTCCATTAAAGATAAAAATTGCTCCTACCACCTAAACCTCTTGCCACCTCTAAGTATGTATGTACCATCCAATAGGCAAATGAGGCCAGGCATTTCTCATCAATTACTGATTTCACTTTGAAATAAACATGGAGATTCTGCCAGGGCATAAACTCTTCGTGTATCCCAGTATACAAAGGAGAGGAAGAAGAGATAACTGACCTGGTATTAGTGAATTGGTATTAGTGACATAGTGATTAGTGAAGGTGCTACCCTCCTTCTATACCAGATTTTTGTAGGAAAATAAAAACTCATCCAGAAGCTTAGGTCCTCCTCTGGGAAAGAAGAAAGGTGTGGCTGTCCCGCCACAGCCACTCAGAAAGCATGCACCTCAGGTTTCTCTGTCTACCTTTCTACAGTGCCTGGAGGTGTGGAGCTGGGATGTGCTGTCATATTAAACACAAAAGAGACAATTTAACTTGTTTCTATTTTTGGTTACTACTTTTTACATGATGGGTTGTTTTTTTTATCATTGAAACGCTACATGAGAAAGTAGCTAGGGCAAACATAGAGATCTGGAATATTTTAGGTTGGATATGACCATGGATGTTTGCGATCCAGCACTCTGCTCAAAGCAGGGACAATTTTGAAGTGACGTCAGGTTGCTCAGCCCTTCTTTGTTGAGTTCTGTACATCTCCAGTGGCAGAAATTACATCATCTTTCTGGGAAACCTGTAGATTAAAAAAGTCTGATCCTTCTTGACAAAAGACATAGATAAAGGCACAACTAATGCATAATGCTTGATATTTTAGGTGTTGCTTGCACAGAAATGTATTCTTGGGCCATACTAACAGTTTTGTGTTTATTTTTCAGAGATACTCCACATCTGAGGTAGTCCTTTCCACTTGTCCTAGTCAATTTTATGGCCCAAGGGCCTCAGACCAGATTTCAGCAAATAATTGAACAGAACTGAGCTCATCTCATTTGATCTGTAGTTTTTCCAGCCCAGCCAGGGATGCTGCTTCTCTTCCTTTTTTTTCTTTGCTGTTTCCAAGTTCGGGGTTTGGTTGGTGTTTTTTCTAACACAGAAGTTAATGGCAGTGCTACTCCATTTCAGGCAATTCACTTTCAGCATTGATAGGTTACCCTTCAAAAAAAAGAACAAAAACATACCACAGTTTGTCTTGTACTGTCACACAAAAACATACCACATGATATTGCAGCACTGACCTCATTTGTTCAAAGTGGTGAATCAGGAATGTCACTTTCATACACTCATAAAAGAACATTCTGCATTCTGATATTCACTAGCACCTAAGTCTCTCTGGTTTGAACACTTATGACCACTTTTCTTTAATATGTAACTATTGTGTTACTGCTAGCAGTGTCAGACCAGCAGCCCTGAACAATATAGCCTTCTCTTTCCCCTTAGTTATACTGCAGTTAACAATGCTGTCCTAGCAGTGTGCCACTGGGGGGAGGAGAGGGTGAGAGCTGGGAGAAAGAGGCAGTCTGTGTATACAGTCTGAGTGAGATCTGCCAGTTACTGCAGTGACCAGGAAGAACTTTTTATAAAAATAACATTTGTGTACTATAAACTGAGGATGTAAAAAGAACTTAAGTTCAAGTGCAAACATACTTCCTCGTGTGTTATCTAAAATTAAATACCAAAGAAGTTCTGGAAACACCCAAGCAATTAACTTTGTGTTTCCATATACAAACTCTACAGACACAGTATGAAGTATTGTGGTAAAAGCTGGGAGAATATTTTTGGTTGAAATCCAAACCCACTTAAACCAGTTGCATTCAAATTAGTCAGTTCACCACCCATCTTCTGGTTCAAGGTTTCATTGCAGAAATGTGGTAAGGCAGTAGCTTTCTTCCCAGGTGATATTTCTCCAGACACACTCTCTACAGCTGTAGCTGGCACCACTGCTCTGTACTTCTGCACAACAGTGCTCACTATGGCAGAAGAGCCAAGGGAGCAGAACAGATTAACGTCTCCTCCCCACAGCTCCTCTCTGAAGCACATCTAGTTTTGCAGCAAAAGAAGTAACAGACACTTGTGCCGTGGGGATAGTGGGAGCAAGCAGCAGTGCTGAGGAGACTTTGTGCATTGACACCCAGAACCATGTCTGCTGGGGAAGCAACGAGGCTTTGTCCAGGCAGTGGGGAAAAACAAAGGCAAGGGTTTAAAAAATGATCAGTGGAGAAGAAAGCTGCGCTGGAGGCAGAAGAGAAAGGGAGAGAAATGTTCTCAGAAGGGATACAGACGCAAAAGAGGGAGAAAGAATAAAAAGGTGAGCACAAGAAGTAGAAAGCCATACAAATTACAGCAGAAAGTTAAGCCTAATGGAGACTATCATATGGTTACACTGGCAAAGCTGACACGGCAAAACCCTCGAGGGAAATGAGAGAAGCTGGAAGAGGAAGTGGGACACTTCCTCTCATGTTTCTCTTTCCCTCTCTCCCCATTCACATAAGCACACTCAAATATGTCCCAAGTACACAGGCATCTCTAATATTCATCAGTTTCTACCAAATGCCCCATCACAGCACCATCTACTCATGTGGCAGCTCCCAGGACCACACACAAGGACTAGAGTTCACAGGCTCTGCCTCCTATTTTGATCTGGTTTTATTATTAGCAAGTGCTGAGTCAGCAGCCTCCTATAGAGCTCCTGTGTGATTTTGTATTAACCCAGTGTGCCATGACTGCTGAGCCAAGAACCTCAACAAGGCTGTGCATGGGCATTCTCCCTTCCAGTCAGAGGCCCAGAGTCAGAGATCTTGAAACACAAGCTTGCAAGCAATTCCAGCAAGTCAGACATACTGCACTATAGGGCAATTGAAGGGCTATTCTTCAGCCGTGGGCAAGCAACCTCAGGGCTAACAAGCCAGAGATATTAGTGTTCATCCTTGACATCAGCCTCAGTTTTGAAAGTCAGTCACAGATATCACTAATTCCAGTACATTTGTTATGTAGACCTAATGACTCTGATACTGTAATGGCTTGTTTCTTGACATTATTCTAGCAAATTAGGGGCATCAAAGGTCTGGAGTCACACCCCGGATCATGTGAGTGTCTACATACCTCTGCAGTGCCTGAAGCCGGCAGCTAGCCTTGCTTTTGCTACAATGGGTTGTTCAGCAGGCTGTTGCCTTTGTTTTGTATCCTTTCATTCCTTTCCACCTTTGCAGACCTCCTTTTAGCTGTACCCGACTTTAAGCTATTTCCCACATAATGCTTCTATGGTCTTTTTTATTATTTTTCTTTTCGTTCTCCCTAGGTTCCATACGACCATGTTTAATTTGTTTATTTATCATTATATGTCAAAGACTGACACCTCTAATCCTACATTCATTCCTTTGTTCAGGACTTTAAGCACTGCAGGGCTAAGGCACTTTACAAATCCCACTGTTATTATTTATGGGAGCCATGCTGTTCTAAATAGAACATGAAAATGATACTCTGCAGACCTTGATTTTATTCCAGTGCTTCTTTATTAACTATAACTGTGAAACAGTCAAATGCATTAAAAATTTGATGTAGCTAAGGAGTTTATTAGCAAGGGAAAAAAACTGGCACTAGTCATAACTTAAGTTGAGACTTGTGTGAACTAACTGGCAAAACATTTTGATTTATTTTGCACAGTGAAAATATGATCACTGAAAATTTACAGCAATGACTGAAGATAAGTACATTCTGTAAAGTGCTACTGAAATGTATTTCCTTGACAGCAAAAGGAAGCAATGAATGCCTTAAACCACAGAAAATATTTATAATACGAAAATAAATGGAGGTCACATTCATCTGCTGCAGCATACAGAATAGCCAATATTTTACTAGGTTCAGCTGGATTTTGTGGGAAATAATGTTGGAGGTTGTTCTCCTGGGCTGTGCTGCAGGTCACCAACAACTGGACCCAACAGTGGTTCCTTTGCAAGGATGATAATTTGGTATTACACTTCTGACAAGGATTAAGTGTGGAAGGAAATCATAATGCTAGTAGGCTGCTGAATGGTTTTCCTACAGCAGTTCACAACATTGCTGTATCACAAGAGAGTAAGTCTTTGCACATGAAGTCCTATGCACTTTGAAGAACAAGACGTGAAAAGAAATCCAACCTACTTAAGTGCATGCAAGTTGTCACTCAGATCAAAAATGTAATAACTTTTGTCAATTTCCTTTCTACACTCTGTAGACACTGCAGCAAAACAACTTCTGGGACCTCACACTAGAAACAGCAGATATTAGGTATATACTTGAAATTACTATTAGGAATCAAAACCTGAACTCCTTCTCTGGAGCAGCCTCACTGGAGAAAGTCAGCCCTCACACAGCCAGAACAACAAAACATACACATCATTATCCATGTCAACCACTGCCCAGGCTTTCTGTGGTAATTTAGGTCACTCAGATGCAAACCGGAATCTTGAAATCAGTGATTGTTGTTTGCTTCCTTTTCAAACTTTTGAGAACAAAACCCCAGCAGATTAAAACAGAATAAGATATTTCAGACCAAATTTTATAATTATTTTTTTTCCTGTTAACAGATGTTGTTAAAATTTCATTTAGAAAGATAAAAATAACTTCAGGCTGAATTGATTCCTCCTTTGGGTGTCTATGTGAGAAAGAAAAATTGCACCACTTAGGCTGGATTCGTTGCCACGTTTTCTGCTGAAAAAGCTGAGTCCGTTGTTTATATGTGTCTTCTATCTTGTGCAGTGAGCATAAAATCCCTGTGGGACACCTATGTACTTAATCCACTAGAAGAAATGTATGACTAGCTCAGGGAGACACTGGAAGATGTCAGAAAAACTCAAAAGCATCTTGATATCTTCTGATTGAAAACCAAGCCATATGGCAATACCTAGCCAAAAAATTAGAAAGGCATACCCAGACAGCTTTATGGACACATAGAAAATTGTTGGGAGCAAAATGCAGGTGAAGCACAGCACAAGACAGAGCTGGCTTGCAATGTGTAGGGATAGGCAAAAAAGAGTGCAGGTCCTTGGAGGGGCTAAATAAGATAAACACAGCCTTCCTGAGCCCAGATGAGCCCAACAATGCACACAGACTGGACCACTTCTGGGCAAGCTGGGCCTGGTCTGAGGACCCCTGGATCCAGGCACACTACCTGAAGGGGCGCCCAGAACAGCACTTTCAAGAGTTTCCCTGAGCTGAGAGCGAAACGCAGTCTGAAAAAAGAAGGGTAAGGTTTACTTTTCACTTCAGAAAGGCCCTCAGGTATTTTAATACATTTTGGCATGTATTTTTCCTTGCTGTTGTTCATAATAATGGAATAATTGGAAACTTGAAACTGGAATAAATTTGATATCTGGAATAAATTTGATATCTGATACATTCTTTTCTTTGATTACTGACAAATACTGAGTTATTATTGTAGGTATATAAGAAATCAGCTGTTTGGAAAACAATTTTTTCCCTGCACACAAAAAATCAGCAAAAATTATGTCTACCTTTTTCTTATGATTTTTATTTTCATCTACCAAAAAGGAAGAAAATATTTTTGGAAGGGCATGATGTTTAGTTTCTCCAGGATAACAGGTATTTTGACTTCAGTTTTGTTGGAAAAATGTTTTCCTCAGAAAATACTTCAACAAAATTTCTCAATAACATCTTAAACTGTCTAACTGTAATCTATACTTCTTGTTTACTTTCAACTGAATGTGAAAACCAGTGACTTTTGCAGGTACATGCAAGTAAAATTACACTACATTTTGAACCTAGCAAAATGTAACTTTTGGTATTTTCTTATCATAAAGTCCAAAAATGAAGACACAGATTTATTGGAGGAAAGAAAATGAGTTGCCATGTAATTCAAACTACATCTTTAAAAAAAAAAAAAAAAGGAAAAAAGAAAAAAAAAAAAAGAAGAAAAATATTAGAGGAAAATTACCTTTTAATACATCTTCACTGTTTCAACAGGATACATTTTACACTGTAATGACAGGTCCTGCTACACTTCCAAAGGCTTCTCTGTGAAAACAGTAAGACAAATCGAACAACGTAGCTGAAGCCCACCATCTCAAAAAGGCTCTTTAGTTCCTTGGCTCCCACATTTCTCTGAGCTGTGGATCAGTTTATGAAAAATGTTGATTTTCCCTAAAAAATAAAATTCTTTCCATGGAGCTGTTCAGTGATTTATTCTTTTCAAGTACAATTGAGAGTAGAATTATGCTGAGTTGAGGTTTTGGTAGTGTTTGCTTTGAGGAGTACAGGTGCAATTGGTCATAATTATGCCTAGATGCTGTTCCATGAGGTTTCTCACCCAGGGCAGTAAATCAGTTATGACGAAGCAAGTCCAAGCCGATACTCTGTCAGTCACAGTATTAGTAACTTTTACACATGAAGCAATACTGCACCTTTATCAATGAAAAATGGGCCATGAAAGGGGACTATGCTATGGTTTCAAAGTAAAAAAGGGCAAAGCATTTTTCAAACTAAACAACATATGCTTGCATTGTGTTTTACTTCAACAGTTTTGAAGGGATACCTTTTTTACACATTTTTAAAAGATAATAGCAAGCATCTGAAACCTGCTATTTTTTAAACTGATGGACAAAATATCTTCCCATAAGAATCATGTATTTGGAAAACTGTTTGTACGTCTAATGTTCTGGAAGGGAAGTGAGTGATAGCATTTCATTTTATCACCCAAAAAAATAGTTATCCTGGAAAAACAAGGATCGCACTTTGCCACTTGACAAGCTTCCAGGGAAGAAAGCATATACAGAAAATAAACACTTCAGAGTGGCGTAGCTGGATACTAACAGGAGTTCCACAAGTTCAAGAAGTTCTCTCATGCGTTTTCTTATCCTTTTGATTTGACTGCAATGTGAAAGAGCAGAAAGGATTTCAGATACAAGATGATTTGAGGGTCTAGTAGCACAATGATCGTTTTCTTCTTTAGGATCATACTGGCATTCAGTAGTTTAAGTACCAAGGGGGTGAAAGACTGGCTCTGAGCTGCTTTTACAAACATTGCCTTGCCTTGAACCATACAGTGTGCCAGGCAGACACTCCTGAGGCACTGACTCTTATGAACTGAATGATTTGGCACCTACAACTCACGTAAGTACTTCTGCATATTGAAAATTCATTTTCAGCTAATATTTACATATACCGTTGTCTCCACACCTACATAATAGAGCTTGATGAGCAGAATATTCCTGGGAAAGAAAAAAATCACACAGAAAGAAACAAGTCTGGTGTGGCTACAGACAAATAATTTAGCAGTTGAGAGCATCATTGCAGAAGAGATTTTTCACAGTTTTTGCCCAGCTACAATAAGAAGCAACAATGTATACCACTACATTTATGTGCCATGACCTCACCTAGCTGGAACATGTCATACATGGTTGTGCCAGCCTGTTTTACAAGTGCGTCTTGATAATTAATGCTTGAATCTGTAACTGTGCATCTCCAAATGGGAAATAGGGGAAATCAATGGGAATTGAAGATGCTTGCTTTCTGGCTTACCCTGCCATAATGCTAGATGAGGTCAGAGGAGTTGAAGGATCTCAGGAGGAAGCTGCCACTGGTGGAACCTCAAATCACAAGTAAGAAAGAACAAAGAAAGTGTAAGTTACGTCAAATTAGATTCAACTGGGGCAAACCAGGAATATGCCCCCATTGTTACACTGTCTAAGATGACGGGTAATAACACCTTGACCTTTTGCATGGATCACAATCTGCTGTAGTTGCTTGCAGCTGAAACACTGAAACACAGACCTAGCAGAAAAAAGAGCAACACTTACTGATTTGGCTGCCCAGATAACAGCACTACTGATAACGGCAGAGCAGCAGTTTTAAAGGTTTTGAAATGAGATTGAATGGGATAAATTGTTGTCCCCTTAGATGAGTGATGGGGATTTATGCAAGCAAGAAACATCTGCCTTGAGAGAGACACTCATGAAAGCAGCTTATGAATATTTGGATGGTTTTTCACTAGCACATAGTACACTATGTAGCAGAAAATGTCTTTTGAGAGCAGTGGATATTCTCTGTACTTATACTAATATTCTGAAAAGCAAACTAAATGAGTGCAAAACATACTATCAAGCAAAACCTGCATCCATGCACTCAATGACATGCCAAGTACATTTTGATCTAAATGGAAAAACAAAGAGACATGATCACCAATTGATTGGGCAGGAACATAAACACGTGGGTTCGTCATGTGGAGTAATCTGGCTCTTTTCTTGTTTGCATTTCTGCTTCAGCAAATCACATAGAAGCCATTCCTCACTTTCACCCTCTCTCCCTGTTCTCCCATTGACAGCAGTCTCTTCTGTTATGTTTCAGGAAACCGAACACCCATGTTAATGATGTAAACTCATGCGCTGACAAAGTTCTGCTTCAGTGCAAGTCTAGAGGGGAAAAAAAGTCCTCAAGATAAGGTAATTGGCTTTTTATGTATCATGTCTAGAGCCAAGACCAAGAAATATTTTTTGTGAAATGACTTAATCACTTGTCAGCAGAAAACTCTTTTTTGATCTGCCATGACTTTAACCACCTTCTTTCCTTCCATGGAAACTCTACAACTAATATATTTCTGATTTATCTGAATGTAACTTCTGAAAGGTAAAGCCTAAATACAGGTATTGAATGATAAAATATTTAATACTCTATTTCTTTTTCAGGCACTTTACATGGAAAGGGATCTTTAGTGAAGGTATAACTTTGTACATTTATTACACCAATGTCCTAAAAGTTAAGCTATTCCAGACTGAAAGAAGCTAATTCTTCTGAGAAAAATAATATACAGTCAGCCATACAAACAGTTGCAAGATCTTCTCTCTGTATTGTCTCACTTCAGTTTATTGAGACTCCCTGTGGAATAAAAGAATTTCCTTTTCAACAGTTTTCATTTTGAAAAGCATGAAGTACACTTCATAGTCATTAAAAGTTACAAGTAGTATTGGAAAAGGTTCAGTGTGCCATAGATCATATATGAGCTTTTCTACTGCAGCATCAAAGCCTGAGAAATACATTTGATAACATTATTCCTGTTCTCTATTGTTTCTCCTCCATGTCTGAACATCAAAAAGCCTTTAACAATTCAAATATTTGAACAGCAACACCAGAAACAGTTACCTAACTCACTAGTTTAGAAAGAAATTCAGCACACAAGTATCACTTTCAATGTGTCAACTCCATCACTCTGGTCTTCCTTGAACACACTGACTCCTCACATCCCAGTTGCCCTGAAAGTGAACTGTCTCCCATATCAAACACTTCACCCACTCTTTTCATGTTTCCAGTGTGCACAAAGGTTGTGAAGGCTCTTGCCAGAATGAAAAAGCCAGGTAGAAGTGATTTAGACATCTACAGAGGCAATTTTGACCTTATCTTGAGAAATAGAGGTTTTAGGCAGAAGGAAAGAAAGTAGACTGGAAAATGAAAAGAAATACGGGCAGTTTGAGACTATAGAGAAATTAAAAATTAACCAAAATCAAAATAATCTTTCTTTAAAGAGGTATATAGCAATTTACCTCAGGATTAATGCCAATAACTTTCGTTATTATGGCTGTGCACTGTCCAGATCCAGGTGGTAGCAATGAGGCTGTCACCCTTGACCCCAATGAAGTTGCGGCACTTCTCCCTTTAGGAAGCAAAATCTTTGCTCAGGGATGCGGTTTGGCTTCCAGCCACATAGCCTGTGTTGCTTCATGATCTGCTTGCAGAGATATTATATGGAAGCTATAGGAGACTGATAGGATGCCAAGTTGGGAAAGCCATTCGTTTCCAGGACCATTTACTTCTCTCTGCAGTTAGGAAGCCAGCTGACAAGAAGAGGGGCTCCTGACTGCCATTGCTGGATGTTATCGAGTTTCTGCCCATATTTTGGGAGTGAGAGGACGACCCGCTGAGAATGTGTCTGGCACAACTTGGCCCCAGACCAGAGCCACAAGGGTCCTCAGGCTTTCTTTCCTTCCCTCCTGTTTGTTCCATCTTCCTTTTTCACAGTCACTCCTGTCTCACTTTTTCCGCTCCTGCCGTTCACCTCTTCTTCCTTCCTATTTTACCCCTTGAGTAGCTGAGCGTGAGGCCTAGCCACTGGAGAACAGCAATGACTGCTGAGACTGCCCACCACAACTCCTGACTTCTCCGGCAGCATACTTCCTCACATGTCTGCGGGGCCAGTGCTCAGGCCATCCTGCACACCCACTGCAATGAGGCTTTCAGCCCCACTAACACGGTTCAGGTGAAGCTTGGCAAAAGCTCTAAACAACGTATTGAGGGAGCTCAGGACTCATTGGTCTAGTAAGATCTGAAAATTCTGGTGCACAGGTACCAATCTCCTCCCTGCCATGCCACAGGCTGTTGTGGATTTTAACACAAGTATGCTTCATTTGATACTTGGTACAGTTTCTGGGTGAAAGAAATATCTTTAAGGAGGCTTTCCAAAACATGAAGAAAATTATTGTGGTCTCTGCTAGCAAAACACAAGTAACTGGTCATCCAGATTCACGTGGATTTGCTATAGTCAACAGACACTGGCAAGAAATTATAAACTGCACATTTCCAGTGGCACACACATGGTGGGCACCATGGATGAAGTTGGCTGAGCTCTTCTGCAAACTCTGATGAAAAAGAGAAATGTAGAGAGAGCTGGAAATGTAAGAACAAACAGAGGTGGTTGTAAAAAATGACCTGCAAATTACCTGAGGTTTGGGGTATCAAGATTTTAGGAGTATTTAATATTACATTAACACTGTTTACAGAAAATATTTTCTGGGCATTTCTTGAGGCAAATTCTAAGCTACGTATGAATAAATATGGCTGCATTAGCTCAAAATCAGCATTATGCCATTCCAAATCTGCACCCATAGCTCAAATCAGACAAAAGTAAGAGGACAGCAAAAGATTTTCTTCACCAGACCTGGAAGAGCCTGTACCTTGCTGAGTCTGACCGGCAGAATGAGTTGTTTCAGGTTTGCACCCTGAACAATGAATTAGCCACCAGCCTTCTTTTGTGCCGCATGCACAGAAGTCACATAATCCCCTACCCTCAAAACTCCTTTGAAATGACTGATGAAAAACACTTCACAACAAGTCAAGGCTCCCACTGAATTATAACTGCACTGTCTGGACACTCCCAAATGAATAAGGTTTTAGGTGTGTGGTCACTTCACTGATTGCTAGTATAAATGCCACTGCCTGTGGAAATGGAGTAGCTGGAAAGGAGAACTCAAGAAGGGCTACTCAAAACCTATTACCTGTAAGACCTTTGCCACAGCTCTGCATGATTTCAGCACAACATTGAACAGTTACACAATCACAGTCAACACTACCCATTTCTTTTTGGCAACATTTATATAATGCAAAGGTGAACCTGCACTTATTCAGCAAAAGTAAAGAGTAGAGTTTGCTTGAATAAACATGTTTAACATGCCATGGCATCAATTGCTTGCTGCTGGGAGAGAAGAATTGAAATGATACTTTTTCATCCCCCACTAATCCACTGCTGTAATGAATGGCCTGTTAAATGCCCTCCAAAACTGACAAGGCAGGAAAGCTGAGATTGTTCAAGTCACACTCTTGCAACAGTGAGCACTGTTAAGTTCAACAGACATTGACTACAGTGGTTTCTTAGTATGGCTGCAGAGAGTTATTTGCAGCTAATTAACCTCTGACTGCATGTCTGATATGTCCTAAATCATGGCAGTGACTTTTCAGGGGTATATTCCCTGTGATCTAGGAAGCCCTTCCAGTCTCCATCTGTGATCCTAGCATGTGTCGCTGCTTCAGAACATTTCATTGCAGTAGGAATTATTTTATGACACCTGAAATCATATTAAGACATCCCTGCTATCTTTTACCTTCATTTCTGGGCCTTTTTCTCCTTTCTGACTACACACACCCTTTCCTCCTCCTTTCCAGGTACATTACAAATAAGGAAGAAACGTTTGCCTCATTTTCTGTTCGCTTGACTAGAATTCACTTTCCCCTGAAATACCATCAAACCACCACAGCTCACGGTGGTGGTTTGATGAATCAAGTGAATTAGTCAGTTCACTTGACTAATTGAGTTACCCAGGTGATTTGCAAACCTAGCACCTAGAACATCTTAGACCACAAGCAAGAATGTCTGTTGTTGAGGCATTAAAGCCATAGAAGTGTACCAAGTTTATTACCCAATTGTAAGAGCCAGTCATTTAAGGGTCAAAGACGACCCCTCTGAAGTGTGGCACAGATGCAGCTAGGTTTTCCTAGATGTAGTTCAGTTAACACATAGGCTTTAACTGGACACTCAAAGCCAGGATTAGCTACTTCTGGTAATGTTTTCCCAGGTTGACTGTGGATAGCATGATTTTAACTTCTCTTTGGTTTGTTTTCAGTCAACAGTGGTAGCAGAAATTGTAATGCAGACTAATCCAGTAGGAACTCCTTATCCCTGAAAATGGGTGAGCAAAAGTGACACAAACAAATTGTTTTCTGTGATTATGTTGGTGACTAAAGTTCATATTGTCTGTAGTAAAAACAAATCCTGATAACACTCTGACTTCATCTTTAGGCAGCTCACAGGATGGAAACTTACCTAATAACTTTCTCTGAATATCTGGGGTGCAGTTTTCTCCCTCTTTTCTTCCCTTTTGCCGCTTTAAAGGAAAGGAAGAGCTCTATTCTAATTTTCATTTTTCTTTCAGTATTCACTGTTGCTGATAGCTTCCTGGTATTTTCCCTTGTAAGTATTTCCAGTCCATCTTTTTCACTGTGTGACCATGAATTCCCAATTCCTCAGAAAATCTTGGTTAGTGATGACTTTTAGCTGTCTTGCTTCTTCAAAGGTAGTACCTATGCTATGCCTGAGCACCCTGAGTCTTCATATTGAAAGGAGAAGAAAAAGCAAATTCCTAGCTTTTCTCAGTACCAGGCTAATGTAACAAGGTCTCAGTGTGTCTTCTCCTTTCCCAGAAGCATTGTGAGGACCCAGAAGAAGCAATCTTGAAGAGCAGCAGATGAATCAGCCCTTCAGTGAAGCTGGCATCAATGCACATGACACAGGATTTTCCTTCTGCTTCTCCTGTGTAAAAGTCATACCACTTCTGGCAGCGGTTTCTGTTCGGTTTTAGTCACAGCCTAATCTGACTGGCCCTTTCTGACCAAAAGGTTCACTATGCCTCTCATGGCAAGGTGTGCCAGGCAGTGGACCATCATATAACCATTGTAAGAAGATTTGAAGACGGGTAGATGCAACTAGCAAACCCTGCATTCAAATGGCCACAGAAGAGCAGACCGTGAGATATTTTCTAAATAAGTGATAAATTAAACAAAGCTAGTGATGTGTTTGTTGTCTTCTGGGTCAAGACTCCGAGATACAGTTTTGCAGAATGCCAGACATAATTTCTGTTGATGGGAATTGCTTAATAAAGCTTTTGAAGAAATTTTGGTTTGACTCCTCTTTCCACATCAAAATGTCTCCCTCATTTTTTGCACTAAATATAGCTGATCTCAGAAATGGTTTTTGTTTTTTTTCTGAAAAAGCAGCCCTTCTTGTGCTTAGCAGAAAGTAACAACCCAGTTTTTCATCCTTACATAGAATCAGATTCATAAAATTAACCTTTTCAGTTCAAACTCAGAGTAAATTATTAACAGAGTATGTTACCTAACAAACGCTAGAAAAATAAAAGTTATGTTGAAAGGAGTTTTCTTATTATTTAATTTGAGAATACCTTCCTGATGTCTAGGAATAAGCAGTTTCAAAACTCTTTTGTAAAGAAGAGTTAGAATGAGACACCTGACCTTTAAAAACACTCAGCTTGAAACAAAAGTTACAGCGTCTAGAAGCCAGAAGTAAAAAAAGTATCATAATGCCAGGTGACGGATTAACATATTCCAATGTGGATTTAAATTGTCATGCCATGCCAATATGCTGTCAGTCATGAAACATTAGTCTGGCATTGTAAAGATTTTCATCTAACAAAAGTACTGAGAAGTTAAAAGTATGCTGTCTAGTTTTATAGCAACACAATGTAGAGTTATATTAAGTAAATATGAAGAAAATTGTATAAGAGGTATAACTGTTGACATGCCGGTTTAGAAACAACAAAGGGAGCCTTTTAAAATGTCATTGCATTCAGATAAGAAAACATATCTTTTATCACTTTAGCAAAAGGGGGGGGCAGCCCTCATAGTATAGTTTCCAAGAAAAATAGACATTAACTCACAGGGAAGAGAAATTTCACCTTTTCACCAGCTTAATCCACACATGTTTTAAGGATACCTGATACTTTTATTTATGTGTTTCATATCCTATTCCTTTACAAACTTTTTGTTAGCTTAAGTAGCAGAGCCTGTAAAGGTAGCAGAATTGGCACAATAAAAGCCCTGATGCTGAGCAGCCCAAACACGATTAACAAGCACATGTTGCACTCACCACAGAGGGGATGGCCAAGGCAACTCCAGTCCAGGTCTCAGCTGCCCAGGGTGCAGGTGCCAGCATGCAGCAGGCACCTCCATCTCCCCTGCCCACCCATCCTAGAGGAAGCGCGATGGCAGGAGGCAATGGCCAGAAATTCACTTATTCTCAGTAAGATCTGGATCTGACTGGGGAGTAAATTTCTTCATACTGGGCACAAGCAAAAGTACCTCAAAATCTTTCCCCAGGAGTGGATGCTTCTTGCTACACAACAGCTTGTGGAAGTGCAGATAGTAGGGGTCTGCAACGCTTTGTAAATCTGAGCTACAGAAAATGAACAGCAAACGCAATGGGGGGGACACAAACTCTAATTGCTGCTATTCCACACACCTTGAAGTGAAGATGATAATATATGACTAACCATGTGACAAATGCATCTTTGCAGACAGAGCACAGGAGCAAGAGCCAGGAAATCCTCACTCCTAAACCAGGACACTGAGGTGGATTGCTCTTGTGGCTTTGGCCACTTAGACTTCCTTGGTTAGTGTGTTTATTTCAACCGGAGTGCTCAGAGATGAGCACAGTTTGTGGAGTAAGAATATATTCAACCCACAGCAGGACAGCAGAGGGTGACAAATGGCATCACTAATTACTGCTGAGCAAGAAGGAGGGATGCCCTCCCCTCAAACCCAGGGTCTGATCCTAAGCAAAGGAACTGAATACTACAGGGACTGAAAACGAAGGCAGAAAGAAGTCTCTCCCAAAGCCCATGCAAACTTTGATGGACCTAAGCCCAGCCTAGATGTAGTTCACATATGGCAATAATCAGTGCTTCATTAGCTCTTACTGTACAAAGCACAGAAGTTAGGCCTCACCAGCATAAACAATGCTCACTGCATGCCAGTCTGTGTTGAAGAATGATGTGCACTAGAGTAATCACATGGATGAAATGCCACCCTGGACCACACGCAATTCCAGGAAGATCCAAAATTTTAGCTCCCCACTCTGGGCAGCAAATTTCCATTTCATCTCATTTCTCTCTGGACTGACTTTTCTTTGCTTGCCTCCTTCTCTGTGTTGTATCTTATGTATGAATTGAGGAACACAGAAAAGCTCAAGAATGCCCTGAGTGGACGTGATGGTGACAATTAATCCTTTCTGTGTCCACTTCTGGTTCTGTAGGAAGGCTCACTGATCAGAGCCCTCATGCCTAGCTTTGTGTGCAGCTTGTCTTTGCTTGTGCCCCTCAGTGATTGTGCAACTGCGCCTCTGCTGCTGTTTGCCATGGCCACACCAGTCCTTCAGCCTGGGAGACTCAAGGTGTCGATAAGGTGCCATACTTCCCTTCCTGCCTCCATGTTATTATTCCATATTCTCTCTGCAGCAAGATCCCCCCAAGACTCAGCTCCTGCCTCTGCCACTCTAATCACACCTGCAGGGGATGCCATCCCTCCACATCTGAGTCCCTGACTTGGATTCCTCCGGAATACTCCCGTTACACACCAGCTGTTCAGACTGTCACATAAGCAGCAGCTTCAGAAGACCAAGGCCTGCAAGGGGAGAGGAAGTGAGTTAAACTCTTGCCCACTTCAAGTCATTCTTCCAGATCAGGATGGAGGTACAGTGGCTGCAGCCACTGTCAGAAGGCTTAGAGAGCAACCCTGAGCTGTGTGTCGGCAATGAATACCAGACTGTAGTCTCTGACCTGTTGTATTAGCATTATATTTATCTTTTTGCAAGCATGGAATTCAATTCACTTTGCTTTAAAAAATGTGTATTTTAAATAGTTCAACCCTGAAAATGTACTTGTTCTCACAGTTTCAGATCAGTTTTTTGCACAGCTGCCAACAGCCTTCACACCCCCTTGCCTAGCCCACCTGTGTAAACACGAGGAAAGTTTCTCTTTGTGAAGCACAGGTAGGGTCTTATGGCTTGATAATGTGTGAGAAAAAGGACAGAGACTTTCTTTGCAACACCAGATGTGAGAGAGATCTGAGCCATCCAAGTTACTGCGCATTTTGAGGGTAGCTTTCAAACTTCTTTTTATAATAACACTTTGTTCAAGGTATTCTCTGACATTCCTGACCAAACCAAAGATTTCCAAGCCTTTAAATGGTTTGATTGAATGGTTCTGCAGAAGGCAGCTGATGTGCAGCAAACACCACAGGCCCCCTTATTTGCCTTGTTCTGTGTTTCTTTTCTGCTCTGAATAATGTATTTTCATACAAATGCTCCTGTTGATTTCAAAAAGCTTAACCATGTAAGAACATAATCAGCATGAATTACAGTTGGTGAATACATTCTTCATATTCTTCTTTCTAGATTCAATGAGAGAATAGACATGAATGTGGTGAAACTGGAAAGAGAGCAACAAGCTTGCTACAAGAGAAGTTTTGTGAGCGTGATCTGAAAGGGCCAAGAAAAATCCAAGTATGGAGTTTCCAAAGCAGTATTTCCAGGATGCTCTTTTGAATTCAGTAGTCTCTATTAAGCATTTGGGGTTTATCAGCCTTTTGTGCAAAGAGCAGGTCTACAGAAGAGGAATAGAATGTTTCTTAAACCATGAAGTGCATCAGTAGAAGAGTGGCTGCCACAGAAAGGAGGAAAAAGACAAGGAATAAGTCATTTTTGGGCCACTCCACAGCAGAAATCTTTCCCATAACAACTTGTCACAAAATTGATAAAGACAATTTATCGTCCTTTAACCTTAGACCTGTCTCCTTTCTCAAAGAAGTTCTGTTTGACAAAATACCATTTTCTGCAGCGAAAAAACTTTGGAGTCACACCACAGCCCAACAAAGAGCTGTCTGCAAGAGGGTTTATCCACTGTGTGTGGCCCATGTGCAGCAGCTTTGCCAGGCTATTCATGCCTAGGCTTGCTTATGCTTGGCAATGAAAAGACAACTAACCAGCCCAAGGCAGGGCTGCCATTCAGCTTCTGTTTCACCTCAAATTCAACCCAGCACCCAAATCTCTCATGCCTGGCTCAACAAGAGGAATACTTCTCTGTGTCTCATGCTGCATGTGGCCATGAAGCACTTTGATGGTGAGCTGGAAGCAGAAGGAAGACTAGGCAACTTGCTTCTGTGTTGCATGATTGAATTTGAACTTATTGTCCTCCAACTGTATTTTAGATGCCATCCTGAGTCCCAGAGATTAAACTGATCTACTTAGCCAGAGGGAGAATCATTCAATGCTTTTGCAGAGAAGATCAAAATAATTAATTATGGGAGAAATCATATCCAGCAAGCTTGCTTATAGGTCTTGTTTCACCAAAGAAAGCATGTTGTGTCACGCAACATATTAGCCAGCAAGTTTTAACAACTGCAGACTGGAATGTTACTCTGCCCATGTCATGTCCTGGGACAGTGAGCACAGGGAGAGTATTTTAACACATCGCAGTGATTTCTATCCATTTGCTCCCCAGCAAAGGTGAAGAAGCAGTTCAGGCCATGTTATAGACATCCTCCCCCTCATGAACCTCTGGATTCACTGAAGTCTTTCAGCAGAGAAAGGCACGTAGGGTAGAAGGGAAGTTTTTCAGACAGGCTGAGGAGTCACATGTTGGAGCCTGTCTATAACTGTGAATGCAAGGGTATTGCAATCTTTCTATGGTTCTCAGAAGGTACAAAGTGATACAGTGACCTGAGATGCTTGGATGCATTTGTGGAAGGGAAAAAAACGCTGGACATTTGCCCATACTTGCTTCTTCCTAATGCACAAGAAGGGCCTGAACAGTTTTGCCTTTTGGAGTGTTAAAGTTTGCCTTCTTTTTATTCCTTTCACATCAAGACTGAGTTTTGTGCAGTAAGGAAGAGGCTATAAACACCAGTAGATGTGCCAATTAGTAGCAGTAACTGGTAGCAGAGAGGGATAAACTGAGTTAATTGAAGCTAAAACTTTTTAAGCATTTTCAGTATGATTCACATATACCAAGGAGAAAAGGTGTCCTAGGTAATGAAACAGCACAGTTTCTCCTTCAATTAGTGGCCAACAGTGGTGCCAATGGACATCTCTGAAGGTCTCAGGAGAACTGTCAATGAAACCAGGGTAGGAACATCTCAGCAGACCCACAGTTAAGAAAGAAAAGACAAGGAAGGTCAATCCAAAAGCAATTTCAGTTCCTTCTAAGATGTTGGAAATACCTTTCAGAAAACATCTTTGAAATTATTGTGCTGGTGACTGATTACTCTATTAACATCCTGAAATCATAGAATCAACTAGGTTGGAAAAGACCTTTAAGATCATCAAGTTCATTTCCCCAGGACTGCCAAGACCACCACTAAACCATGCCACTGTGGGCCCCATCTACACAGATTGTGAGCACTTTAAGGAGCAGTGATTCCCTGGGCAGCCCGTTCCAATGTCTGACCACCCTTTTGTGAAGAAATTTTTCCTAAAATCCAGTCTAAACTTCCCCTGGAACAGGGTGAGGCCTTTAACTCTTGTCCTATCACTTGTTACTAGGGGGAAGACACCAGCCCCCACCTCTCTACAGCCTCCTTTCAGGTAGTTGTAGAGAGTGATAAGGTCCCACCAAGCTTTCACTTCTCCAGACTAAACAACCTCAGTTTTCTCAGCTATTCCTCAGAAGACTTTTGCTCCAGAGCTTTCACCAGTTTCGTTACCTTCTCTGGACCCACTTCAGCATCTCAATATCTTTCTTGTAGTGAGGGGCCCAGAACTGAACACGAGATTTGAGGTGCAGCCTCACCAGTGCCCAGTCCAGGGTGATGATCACGGCCCTGGACCTCCTGGACACACTATTGCTGATATAGGCCAGAACGCTGTTAGCCTTCTTGGCTGCCTGGGCACAAGCTGGCTCATGTTCAGCTCCATCAGTCAGCACCCCCAGGTCCTTTTCCACTCAGCAGCTTTCCAGCCACAATTTCCCAAGTCTGTAGCATTGCATGGGGTTGTTGGGGCCCAAGTGCAGGACCTGGCACTCTGCTTGGTTTCTCCTGATACAAATCCACCTTTCCCCTCTGCCTGCTCTTTTTGAAGTGCTCCAGGGGCTGGCTCAGGTCCATCAGAGCCAACAGCCGCATGTCATTTGTGTTATGTATGTTTCTCACTGCAGGCTCATACCACAGCCTTCACACACTTCAACTTTAAATTGACAGGAGCCTTTGGCATCTTTAGCCTTTGACAAACTGAACACTATTGCCCAGACATAGGAACATGTTTCTGAATGACATCGTCAATTCTCCCCACCCACACTTGCAACATTGCTTCAAGAACATAAATAACAAAATGAAGCAGGAGCACCTGCTTCCAGAGGAAGAAATGGCATTTGCTATTATAAACCAATCAAGATTATTTAAACATATAAACTTGCTGTAGTCAGGGACAATGGCTTGTCAATCTATTTTTATGATCTCTATTTACTATTAGTTTTAACCACACTGTGTATTTTTAAAATAAATCATGTCTTGATTTTGTAGACTCGAATTATGTTAACCCAGCAAAAGGTAGGTAGGTGAAAAGGAGTGTCCTTCGCTATTCCGTAACTAGAGCATTGACTTAGCTCTGCTGCATGCATTCCAGAGGCATATCACCAGCTAGAAGACTTTTCCAGGTGGTGAATCTATTTCAGTTCCTTCCTGCACACTTCCAGAAGGCACGCACTACCAGACAGAGTATCAGTAATACACCTGTTTGCTGATGTTGTTGCTGGTTTGCACTATTCTTTTTCTTCCTGAGTTTGGTCTCAGGTTCTACATGTCAACATCACTGTGTTTGTAGTGTCAAAGTGTTTTCTCCTTTTGAAGAAACAGTAGAGTTATTTTGCTATGTCTCTTTATAGCTTGGTATTCTAAACCTAGCCTAGGTTGTCATCTAGCCAGGTGAGACAGCTTGTGAAAGTACAAAGTACATCTCTCCAACCTCTCAGTCCTTGCACACATGCAGTACTGAAGATGTTTTTCAGTCTTCCTTGCTCTCGAGACCTTTTTACACCAAACACACACACACACAAAATGCGGAATATTGAGAGTGAAGCTGAGAAATCTTCCGCTTCTGGGTTACGAGCTCCTGTTAAAATCACAGGCGTCATCTAGTGGGCACTGGGAGAAACAGGGAGCACAGGCGAGCCGCGGGGGGATGCTTCAAGATATAAGCAGAGAGTAGCAGCATAGATGCAGGCAATACCGCTTTGCAGCCGGCAGAGAGGAGCACAAAGGACAAGCCGGTCGCAGTTCTGATGCATGCAGCCACATTCATCGCAAATACCACGGAACCGCCGCGAAACGGCCTCGTTTCTCCAATTTAAACCGTACGGGTGCTAGGCAGGCAGCCCTAGTTCATGCTTGCCATAAGACTGAGAATGCAGAAAAAACTTTGAAAGTTTAGATTGCCTTCAAAAGGAATAGAAGAAACTACTCATGCCTCTCCACTCTTACTGTGAATTCATAGATTCTTGGTTTATTAATTTACAAACTGTGAGTGAATGCAGAGAAACAACACTTCTGAGGGTCAATCATCCCCTAAACCACTATTCATGTTTGAAAGACAGTGTGTAATTATTTTAGTGTCTGTATTTGTGCATAAGCATGCCCTTATGTTGCAACTGACGAATTATTATCCGTCAAATTTATGGTTCCTGCTGTATGATTAAGAGCATCTCAAGCATTATGGCAGTATTCAAAATATTGATACAGTTACACTGGATGACAATAGCAAAAAACATTTTAAGACCTGGCCAAAGAACTTTGCAAGACAGGTAGCTGCACCTTCAGCTCTCAGTTATCAGCGGAGGGAAGCAGCCTGTCTGTTCACAAATTTAATCTTTATTACAACAGCGAACAAAGCTGACCATAGTGTCGATCACCATGAGAACGTGCCACTGCAGAGAAGGGCTGTGGGCTGAAAGCTGGGTTTAAATATGTAATAACTGTGCCCTTGCATAATAAGAAAAATAATTTTACGCAGCTGTGTGAATGCCATCAGGCCAGGATGTGTCTGCATGTTCACACAAAGCAGCCCATCCAGAGCGTGACCCGCTGGTACACAACAGCAGCTGTAAAGAGTAAAGGCAAATTCACTGGGCAGCAATCTTTGAAGCAGACACTGCTAGCCTGCAAATCATGACCTCATGCCATTAAAGTCATATTATTTTTGATACGTATATGTAGGGGGCTCACCCACCAATCATGAAAAACTTACATTAGGATCCTGCTATAATGAACACAAGTCCTACTGCCTTAGTTATAAAAGACAAGCATTATCAAACTTGAATCATAGAATAGTTAGGGTTGGAAAGGACCTTAAGATCATCTAGTTCCAACCCCACTGCCATGGGCAGGGAAACCTCACACTACACCACGTCACCCACGGCTATGTCCAACCTGGGCTTGAACACTGCCAGCAATGGAGCATTCACAACTTCCCTGGGCGACCCATTCCAGTGCCTCACCACCCTTACAGTAAATAACTACTTCCTCATATCCAATCTAAACTTCCCCTGTTTAAGTTTGAACCCATTACCCCTTGTCCTATCACTACAGTCCCTAA
>JANRGW010001808.1:0-32647 GCA_024733675.1 Psilopsiagon aymara | reverse complement strand
ACTTCACCTGATTGCCATAATTTTTCAAATACGATGGAGAGTGTCTTAGCAACTTCATTTGGCTGCTCCTTCAGGATGTATTTCATCAGGTCCCATGGACTTGAATACATTCAGGTTCGTTCCTCAGATGGTCTTGAATCAGATCCTCTTCTTTAGTGGGCCCAGGGTCTTCATTCTCGCAGTCCTTACATCTGCCTTCCGAGACTTGGGTGGTGCAGTCAAGGAGTTTACCAGTGAAGACTGAGGCAAAGAAGTCATTAAGACCCTCAGCCTTCTCCAAATCTAGGGCAGCCAGTTCTCCCGATAGCTTCTGGAGAGGGCCCACATTATCCCTAGCCTGTCTCTCATTTGCAATGTACCTATAGAATCCCTTCCTGTTATCTTTAACATCCCTAGCCGTGTTTAATTCTATGTGGTCCTTAGCTTTCCTAACCTGGTCCCTACATTCCCGGACAACATCCCTGTATTCTTCCCAGGCCGCCTATCGTTGTTTTCACCATTTATAAGGCTCTTTTTTCCTTTGAATTTTCCTCAGCAGGTCCTTTTCCATCCAAGGAAATCTCCTGGCCCTCCTGCAGCACTTACTTCTAGTTGGAATGCAACACTCCTGAGCTTGTAGTAAGTGATCCTTGAATATCAACCAACAGTCTTGGGCCTCCCTGCCCTCTTTCTGTAGTCCATTCATTTCGGATAATTTTCCTAGACTGGACTAGAATAAAATATAAGAGAATGATAATGCTGTGACATAGGATGTATTTCTATCAGGAATAGATGGAAGCATCTTTTTTAACCATCAATTTCAGAGGCTACTATGGCTTATGATAGTAAGCATGAATTCCCCTAATTAGTATTTGAAAAATGTGTTTAGAATCAATTCCGTATGCAAATCAAACCTGAATTCTCTAGGGAGGGATAAGCTTAGCAGAACCACTGAGAACTCCAAGAGCTACTACGGCCTTTTCCCACTCTCAACTCACTCTGTGTTTCAGGTGTGCAATCTGGGATACTAAAGATATTTTTTTCCTCCTGCTTGCACATCATGATTTTTCCCTAGATATCCATATTTTGATTTCTTTCTTGGTCCTTTAGTCAATGAGACACCAAGTGGTTCTAAGCATTAGCCTCTTCCTCACACTCACATGCTGTCCCATGCCAATTGTCCAAATATTGTTGTCGGCTACTAGTTCAGCAGTAATGAATATAAATTAGAAATTTTGTTATTATTTACAAAATCAACAATATTTATATAAGACACTGTGTGTAAAAACAGACAGATGCATGTTATATCCACAGCTGGTAAAAATTCAAAGCTTCCTTATCTGTGGGGTTTGGATTTTTTGTTGGCTTGGGGTTTTTTTTTTGTTTGTTTCTTTTTTCTTTTTTTTTTTTTTTACAAAAAAGACTGAAATGAATATAGTAATATACTAATATACTGGTACAGTAACCAAAGTTCAATAATTAGTGTAAGAAATCTGTTCAGAAGCATACAATGATTTACATTCAATCCCTGAATATTTAAAAATTAATAGAAAATATTAGCATGTTAATAATTGAAATCACAGGAATGTATAATGAGATTTCACCTACTGCAGTATATTAACCATTATCTGCAACTTGACAGGAAAATGTTTAACCTGAGAATAAATAGGATGTGCATCCTATAAGCCCCTAAGGCTTTGTTACTATTAAGCCAGCGTGATCCTTGAAAACTCTTACATGTGTACATCTGGTGGAATCAGAAGTACAATATGTACTCTCCCAGTATTTTTCTTTGTCTGAGAATAGTCCTTTTATCTGTGAATCTGGGAGGGAAAAATGAAAGCACTGAGGAGTGACTTCACTACAAAAGAATGCAGTAAAATTAGCACTATGTGAGTGTCATTTTTTCTCAATTTTTCACTGTTTTCCACACTGTTTCCTTTAACTCTCAAGAATTTTTGGTGTATCATCAGCTCAGCAAGCTGGCAGTGGCAGCAACATAATGAATTTTTTTTTTGTGAAATGGTTTATGACTTCACATCTATACTGAGAGCTTTAACTAACCTCCATCCATATTTATATTTTTCCTCTATTTCTTCAATTCAAATGTCCTTTCAGGAAAGATTGGTTTCATACAGAGAGAAGATAAACATCAGAACCCTTACCTCACATGCAAAAAATTCATATTTATTTGCCTCCAATAGTGGTGAGTTAGAGGAAAAAAAGCATCTCAGATTCTAATACCTAAATTTAATTCAAATTCTTCTTAAAGCAAAAAATATAAAAGGAGCTGGGAAGTAGGGTGTGAGGAGGGAGGGGGAAAGAAAGGGATGCCTTTTTTTATTTTTCTTCTTCCAGTCTGGATGGTATTCAGAGCTACAAACATTAAAATATTCATATTAGATAGGTTACTAAATTGCTGTGGCCCAGAATCATGAGAAGATGTCTGACAGCATGATTATAAAGGGGCTGCTACTATTGTTACTACAATTGTTGCTACTTGTGCTACTAATGTTAGAACAAGGAGTCTAGCAAAAAAAGTAAGTATCCCACATGCTTAGGTACAGACCCTGCCCAGTCATGAACACGATGGGTTTGGAGCTTCTGTTTGTTGCTGCAAATTGCATTGAGGCAAGGCAGACTGCAGCAAAGCCTTGAACACTTGGTGAAGATGCATAAATTACTGTGAAATGCAAGTCTACAGGAATTGGCATTCAGGAAGGCCAGACAACACAGGCAGTCCATTATCCCTCTAACCATATAACTGACTCAGACACAACTGCTTGATCAATCTGGAGCCAGATGTTATTGCTAGAAAACTATTTTAACGGCTTTGCATCTGGGTGCTGTGATTGCTCAAAGAAAGAGGACTGCTGCAATCCAGTGAGGTGAACCTCAGCCTGCTATGGACTTCAGATTTCAGTTAAATACACCGTCTTCATAGGGGGAAGCAGGTAAAGGAACAAATGTAATTAGAACATGCAAGTTATGTTTTTCAATGAAAAAGATGTTGTGTGGCATAGAAAGCTAGTAGTGTAGTGAGTTTTGCCCATTAACCCCTAGCAAAGTTTTAGAAGAAAGACTGCACTGATAGTAGCTTATAAAGGTATTGAGCAGTAAGCTCTGATTCAACCAAGAATTTCTCAAGCATATGAGTTCAAAGAAGTCCTGCAGCCACTCCTATGCCTGGAATTGGATATTGCAACTGCACCTCACATTAAGAATATAAAATAATAATGCCATATTATTTGGTTTATTTTAATATTTTTTTTTCTCTTCTTTCCCATGCACAGCAATGACTGCACATGTTTTTCAAGTTCTGAGAAAAATCATTATAAGAAATATGGGGAAAAATTGGTCTATACACCACAAGAGATATAACTCCTTTATGGGTTCAGTATGGAATTATTTGAGTTGAAGGTCTGACCTTGTTATGAAAGACTTACGTGAGAAGTCAGTCAAGTATGATAATTCTCAATGATTTGGAATTACACAGCCTATGTAAAATACTTGCGTTATTGCTTTGTTGATGTTTATGTGAGAAAGTAATATTTTTTTTTTCTTGAAATATTAATGTGGAACAATAGAAAGGGACAAAAAAAATACCTGTTTAGTGCAGTTATATGTTCAAATTAAATGCTGTATAAAAATACCAGTGTCTTTTGTCAGTTCTGGAAATGAAATACCTCTGCCCTTTATTCACTCACCCCTTCTCCACAGCCCTGTGGTTTCAGGTGTGATGTAAGGTCACTGTTATATGCAGATAGGTACTTTGGCTTCCAAAAGGACCAATGAATTTTTGGTGTTGTAGAGAATCTGATTCCTCCTATATGTGAATCCCCCTTAATTTCTGATAAACATTACTAAAATTAACATACTCTTCTAAAATATGTTGACTGCTGTATTTCTCTGTTGTGCCAAGCTAATTTTTTCTGCTTTCACATGAAAGCAAACTAGGTTTTGCTGTCATTAGACGCCAATGGCATTACTTAAGACTTAGAGAGTTTCATCCTGTTGCACCTAATGTACTTCAGCATGTATGTGACCAGAGGAAAACTACTACAAGCTGAAGTTGTCTAAAAACCTGGCAATGCAAGAAAAAAAGTAATGGATGTTCTTCAGTCCCTGTATTTCAGTACTAGTGTAAAGCTGTTAAATCATAAATTGGTTGAGCTGGGCCATTTAGTTTACTAAAGGGATATACACTCTTCCTCTGTCAAATGACTGATGCTAGTTGTAAACACTTTTTCTGTTACTAACCTCTGGACTTCCTCTATTCAGTGTTTTTTACTTGTTGAGGTGGTTTTCCTGAAAGTCAGAGAGAATAAGGAGTCATGCTGCCACATGCATCACAACTGTCAAAGACTATATACTTCCTGAAAAGCCTGTTCCATCCAAAAAAAGGAATCATTAGCCTAGAAGGCTTTAAAATAAACCCTTAAAGTAAAAGGGTAAAATGAAACCAGCTAGAGGCCAAGATGTTAGGAAAAAAGTAATCTAGAAGAAAGGTACAGTATCCTGTGCTCCACCTGAAGGACAAAGTGGTTATGTGAAATGGCTGGAAAAACCCCAGAGAAACAGGGGGGAGCAGGGAGAGCTGTGGATACTTGAGGTAGTTGAACATGAAAATGGTGCTGCATGGGGAACTGAAGGCAGATACTGAAGGCAGTTCTCTATACTTAGCGATGTGCTAACCAAAGTAAGGACTGGAGACAAGTGTATGTGTATGAATACATAACTGGATGTGTGCAGCTGTGATACAATCAGATCAGAGATATATCTGAAGTATTTTCAAATGGAACAGCACAAGCACTAGGACATTAGATTCCTGAAAAGCCAGACATTCAAGGATTTAGGACTAAAGGACAATTGACTGGAATCAGCTATTAGGAAGGAAAACTGAATTGGAGAAGTAAATGATATTTAAATGGGAGGTGATAAAGAAATATCCCGAAAGTGAAATCTGAATTCCAGTAATAAACCTTAAGCTACTGTGATTATTAATAATGAGAAAAATAAGAAAGAACATGTATTAAATCATGCAGAAAAAAATATTAGGGAGACATGCATGTCATAGTGTGACATGCAAATTGTGTCATACATCTGCAGCAAGAGTAAAAGAATTGTATAAAACATTTGCACACAGTAGTGCAATACAACAGGAAAAAAGGTCAAGGAGAATTAGTCATTTTCTATGATACAAAAGGTCTGTGTTTTAGTGTAGGAGCTGGTCATGAAATTGAAACCTATATCACGTTGTTCCCTGAACTTTAACAAAAGTTTCTTGCTTCAGGTTTTTTGGATGGAGACTGTCGTTGCAAACACATGTGGGACATTTTTTTCTCTTACTGAATAGAGAAGGGTAAATAAATTAAATGCCAGCTCAGATCTAATTTTGAATTTTGCAAAAAAAAAGAAAAATGGGGGATGAAACGATTCAAGTGGTGATGTGCAAACCCGGGGTTCAGTTGCTGCTGCATGTATTTACTGGCAAGTTAATAACTGATGAAGAGTTAGTATACACCTGTCAATTTATATATACTTGTATTTTCAAAATCACAAACCCGTTAAATTGCAGTCTTTTAATTTAAAATGGCATATAAATGTACTTCAGTGCAAATCCCTATGAAAACACACTCAGATTTAATTGCTTACATTATATCAGATTATTGCCAGGTTTTGCTAAATTGGTGTAAATGGCGATAGGAGAATCTATAGAGAGATTAGGGTGATTCAGTTAATGCAGCCAAGCCAGTGTGTGATTAAATAATTCCATGTATATTTATCAATGCATATGTATATACAACAGTCTGTGACCTTAATGTAGAAGAAAGTATTGTGAGTGAAAGTTTATTGTGACTTTACTGTATGAGACACTTTATCACTTCATAGTCTTAGTTATGTCTTTACTGTGAAATGCTATCTGTCATAATTTTCCAGTATTTAGAAAAGTTCTGCCTGATAAAAATAGCCAAAAAAGAGACGGAAATTTTTGTCAAAAATTCATTGTGGTCTTCTATTACCTATCAACTAATTTTGATTTTCAACCATTCCATCACATTTCTAAACAATAAAAAAAAACCATTAAAATATTCCTTAGCATTTCCTTATTTTGTTTCTTTCAAGCAGAACTTCAAGATTTCAAGGCAAAATAGCTCACATTCAAGATTAATTACTGTTCCAAATGTATGAGACTAGATCATGATCATCTTTCATTCAGTCTGGTGATTTGGAACTTTTGATTTCATTCCAACGTCATTGTTCCAATTATACTGAATTATACACGTAATGTCCTTAATGCAGATATGCTCCAAGTATCTTAATCCTCCTCTTTTCTCATCTGGGGAATGGTTAATAAATGTAAGAAGCCATGGGCTTAGGTTTAGCTCTTTTCCTATATCAATGAAGACCTGAATTACAAAAAATTCCAAACAGAGGTGCTCTGAAAATTAACTTTTTTTAAGTAACTGCCTACATCAAAATCACAGAAAATGAAGCATCCATAAGAATTAGTTACTTCTGAAACGGCAGCCTTCTCCCTGTGCCTGAAAAGCTGTGCGTATTTCTACTGATAATCACAAGTATTAACCAACCAGCACATATGCCAGCAATAACAGCTCAGTATTAATGAAGTATCTTTTTTTCTGCTCATAATGAAATTCATTCTTGGCATTAGAACTCTCCCTCACATTGTGAAAGTAAATAGAAGATGAACAGAAATGGCATTTATTCATTAAAATTGCAAAATAGCAATTAAATCTTCTCCTCTCTTTCTGAATAATCTGTTCCAAAGTATCTAAATAACAGGTATTGGGAAACAGTTGAGGGTAAGGCTGATCATATGATAACAACTCCATTTTGCATCAGCCTCTGAGGGTTTGAAACTTTTTTCTATTTCAGTGTGTTCATTTTCAAAAACAAAACCCTTCAAACAGTTCAGTACTGAAGAATAACCTGGAGGAGGCAGGAAGTCACACCTTGGGAGATGACTCCTCTGCAACTAAGCAGCTAAACTGGGACCCATGGCATTCGACACGAGTTTAAATGGTTATTCTGGTAGAGAGGAAGAGACTCTTTGTCTCAGTCATTACAAATCAAGACAGATACTGAGCTAGTGACCTACCTACCTTGAAAATGGATTCAATTTGTTTCAAACCCAAGCTATTCCTCAATAGAAACTTTAAGGAAACCAGGAGGTCTCTGGGGAATATTTTCAACCACTCAGAAGTCAGCATGCATTCTGAGCTACCACAGGCTGATAAAGCAGAACAGTTTGCTAACAGTCCTCATCCACCCAATATTTAATGTTACTGTAACACTTCAGCTGAAAATGCTTGTCAATGAGAGTTAAGTATCATCACCCTCATAACACAATACATAACATGAGTGCAAAAAGTAAAGACGTTTTTGAAATCACTGAGCTTCTATAAAGCTCTGCCAGGACACAGGTTTATTGGAGTGAATGTTTCATTAGCAACATCTGTTCTTTTTGACATGCTATTTTCTACACTTCCTTACACTTCTCTCACAGTGACATGGCTCCAGCACAACCACTTTGGTCTGCACTTTTAAGCCTTCCCTGTACTAAGGAATGTCTCTTATTCCCTAATAGACACTCAGTTGGTTAACGGGGCATCCACGACAACAACAAATTGGTTCCCATAAGTAACTCCTGGTATCCTGCAACGATTTTGTCTGAGCCGGATGAATTCAAAAATACAAAGTGATATTCCTCTGTCCCTTCCCCCCATTACCATTCGCCATCATTCCATATGTTCCATTACCTTTTGTAGGGTAAATTTCAGCCTAAAATAATTAAGAGTTTCTCTCCTTTTTGAGAAAAACAAGCAGATGAAGAAGATGAAGAGCCCCCAGTGGGGCAAGGATTATTTATCTCATTACTCGTGTATCAATCATACAATAGGTTAAAGCAGACGCATGAATAACAGATCACAGGTGAGGAGTTAAGCAGGATACTGACACAAATTAATACAAAGCCAGCTTCCCACACAGTTGCATATGAAACAACATTTAAAAAACCCAAACAATGAGCAAAACTGTTTACTGTTGCCCAGTTAATCATTACCAGCTACACTAGTCATAACATCCTGAAGTCTTCTGCCATATGTTATGTTACCTTAATAACAACTCTGAGATTGATTTAACAGTTTATTTCTGAAACATTTATTTAATTAAAATATTCTAGGAGCTCTACTGCAATAATGCACTGTGGATTTCTATCTATATTCCACCTAGGGTCTTAGTGAAATTGCGTCAGACTTACCATGTGTGTGGCAATTTAGATTTACAAATTTAAATGCTGGATAAGAAATAGTGGCGCTACTTGCCTCACCAATTTTTCATTACATCAAATCAAAATACTACATGATAACATCAGCCTTTTCAAATGGGAGATCTTAAAACTTCAATTCTACTTTTTAAACAACAAATTTGTTAAGAGCCACTGCTCCTCAGATAATGCTTTGATTTTGGCTGATTTTGATTTCTTCCTTTTGTTTCTCTCTTTTTCTTGTTCAATAAATTTTACTGATAAATTCCAGATCAGGGATAAACCAATGCCTGCTGCCTCTAATGGTCACTTTTCTCAAAGCTGAAGCATGTTAAAAAGTACTGCAGGTATGTATTGAAGGTATACAGAGTCAGAGAATTAGCAGTTTTAGTGAAGAGCACTGCAACATCACAGAAAGCCATTAAAATGCTTAAATGGGAGCCAGGACTCTGTTTTTCTCAAGACACAGATGCATGCTGAACATGCGATTCAGGAGACGTGCCTGTGAGCAGCTACTTGACAACCCTGACATTGTGTTGTATTTCTTAGTGGGTGTTAAATAATGTAAAGGCAAGGAAGAGGCAGTTTTGTCTCTCTTAGCACCCATGAAGACACTGCAGCAGTACTCATCTGTATTAATAGCCAATACAAAACCTTCTGAATTACCCAGAGGTTTCGGATCAGGCCCTGGTATTAAAAGTGCTTTATATTTTTGAAATCACTAGTTAATAAATAAGGGGCCAGCAGATGCTACAAGAAAACAAAGCAGTATAGTTCATGGGATTTATTGACCAATAAAACTTGCTGTTATTGTGAACTGCAAATGGTTTCCTCTGTGTAGCTCTTTACATCAGTTTTTAACAGCTCCTATAGAGAATTCCTTTTTTTCATTACATTAATAGTGTACCTGAGCACAGATAAGTGGACAGAGAAATGTGATAGAACTGGGGAACATTTAAAACAATAAGCCCCAGAGAGCAAGAGTGCTCAAGGAAGTGCAAGCAAAAGACAGCCAATAGTCTGATCAGAACAGAAAATTTAGCACTTGTTATGAAAACAAACCTCAAAAGCTTCTGCAGCCCTATATTTGGCTGCTAGTGAATAAGATAAACAGGCTGGTGGAAGGTGAGCTGAGGGAATACAATGTGAATCAAAGCAGGCGGTATTATTGCTTTGCAAGGCAATGGTTAGACTTCATGTAGAGTAGTATATCTAGCATTTGTCATTCCTTCTTAGATAAGATATAATTTCTCTTGAAGGAATGTAGAACCAAGTAACATAATGATGCCAAACTTCAAAGATGTGAAACAGGACTGAGAAAAGTTAATGCATAACCAGCCTGATAAAAATAAAGATGATAGATATCTCTTCAGATTGCAAGAGATTCAGGAATTAGAATTATGTCTCTGAGTCATTTTTCCTGCTTTGCTTTTCTCATTCCTCTTATTATCACTTTAAATAATGCCACTCCAGGCAAATGGCACCGCGGCAGAAATTTTGGAGGGGTGATCTTGTGTAATAAAATTGTATACAAACCAGTAATCACACATTCATGGGCAGTCTTGATATATAAAAGTCTTGCCCAAAATGTGGATTAAAAGGCAAAATTTGCTTCCCAATACTAAATAATAATAATAATCATTAAAAAAAAAAAAAAAAAGGTAGAAGAGGAAAACTGGAACAGTTTCAATTGTTTCAAGAGTGCATTGTCTTCATATTTCAAAAGAAAGTGCATTTTTATTTTATTAGACAAAGGTGACACCTCAGCAGCTTGAAACCATGTTTTCAGTATTTTTCCTGAAGCAAGAATTTCACTAATGCTGTTTTTTCCTAAGTGTTAACATTTTCTAAGGGAGAAAAAAATCTCAAAAGGTCTGTTTCAGAGCCATCCTATGCAGCCTGACACAGCTTGATCTAAAGGCCGCGGAAGTTAATGAAATTACTTTTGTTGGTTTCAGAAGGATCTGGGTCAAGCCATTTAATGACCAAAAAGGGACTGGAAGTCCTAATGTAGTGCCATAAACTGAAAACTGACTACTAGCAGAAAAGGAATAGAGATGCTCCATAACTCAGAACATCACTGATCTGTTAGCATGTTGAAAAAGCTGGTTTGCAAAATTAAACTGTGGATAGTAAGAGTTCAGCAATTGCTTCTGAGCTACATGTGCCAAGCTAGCAAAACCCATATAAGAAGCGAATCAATGCAATTGCGTTGATGTGCAGGGGCAGAGGTTCACAGCCTCTAGGCAAAATATTACTGTGCTGCTGAATGGTGCCCAAGCATAAAATGGAATGGTGAGAGAGGGCCTAAGGGATGAGCTTTATGACTAGAATACATGTGAATGAGAAGACCTAGAAATCTTGACTAATTAAGCACTCAGCATCTCTTGAGTGCCACTTTTAAATTATGGCATGGAAATGTTTTGAGACAATTTGCCTCCTCATACTTTAAAACAGGTGGAATGCTCAAAGTAAGCAGCAGCGAAACATCTGGCTTCTTTCCCCTGCATTTCCTGAAACAAAAACTGCACTAAGTTTAGCAAATGCACAACCCCTGGTCAGCTAGCCTAGAACTATGGCTGTATAAAAATTCACTGGTAAAAAGTCAGTATCTGGTGAAAACTGCCTGGTTTCTAATTTGCTGCAAGTCTGACACTTAGGCCAGACCTGTCAGTGAAGCTTAGATCAATTTTCAACTTTGCACATAAACTAAATGAAATCAGGGAAAATTGTTATGGTGGTTTTTCAAGGCTTTGTGCTTCATAATTCCATGTATTAGATTGTCAGCTTGCAGAAAACTGCATAGCTTCACTGAGCTTGCTGAAATGGTATTTACTCCAGGTGAAAACCAGGCCTGTAATGTATAAGCTTACATGAGCAAAAACAAAAGAGTTTTATAATCCAGAGTTTTCAAAACAAAGAGAAGACCTCCTGCTCTGCACAAAGAACTTCAGATTTGTATTATCACATACACAGTAAATGTAGCTGGCTGCACAGCAACTGAAGCCTGTGATTTTGGCTTGCCAAACTCAGAAGTCTTAAAGACCTGCGAAAGGAATCATTCCTAATAATTCTTAGAAGAGGTCCAACATGTATTTAGAATAAATGTAGCACTGGGAGAAAGGCAAGCAAAAGCTGGCTGTGGCTCATTCATTACTTGCATTCATAGAATAATTAGAGCATTAAAAAAAACTATTCAGTCATCAACAGACCAATGGGGAATTGTTATCATCTTACTAAAGGCCAATACCTCAAGAATAGTGGGATTTAGGGAATAATGAGGGCTTTTTAAAATTGAAAATTGCATGTCTGGCAAGTAGACGGTTTTCGAAACAATGAATGAAGGCAGCTGGAGGATGTTACAAGACCGTACAATCTACGCTACAGTGCACAGATTGAACAAAACAAAAAATACCAGAATGAAAGATGATAGCCACATCAGCATATGTGAGGGCCAGTTATATCAAACTGGTGCCTATACACAGGGTCAGAAAAGGCACAAAGATGTTTCATCCTTTTTGTTCCCTGCACCTTCCAAATCCAGTTAATTTCAAAATGCTTTACTGCTAATTTGTTTGGCGCGCCATTTTTCCAAAGATGGAAGATCTTTCCAGCCACAAAAGGATCTTTCCAGTCACAAAACCCAACAGTCAGGCTATGCCCTCTGTGAGAAACTGCAGGGCTCACAGCCTCCCCATATGCTCTGTTAAGAGGAAACAACCTGCCTGTCCCAGAGCATCCCTATGGCTGCTACTGCTCCACAGTGCCTCTGCACAAACCTCACTTCTCATAGCACTGAATGATTTTTCAACTTAGAATTCCAGAATGTATGATGAAAATAAACTCTGCTGACTTTTAAGTTTCCATGTTAGCAAGACTCATGCACAAAATTGTTTTGTGTTAGATCCACGGTCACAGACTGCATGAGATTATTTTCATCTATGCACCTGCATGGGAAAATGCTTGTGTTATGAAAATCAAAGTCTCAGGTGGCAGTTTCCCAAAGGCCTGTGCAATGAATGAAATACAAAAAAATGCATGTAATAAGGACCATGTATATCAGAGTGATATGTCAAATATATAGGCCTTTTGAAAACCTGGTTTCATGTGTCAAAATTCAACCTCTTTTAATCTACCTTTAAAAAATCGTTTGATTCCTAGAATTAGCTTTAGAAGACTCTGATTTCTAGCTGGAGGGGCAGCAATATTCCACCCGCAATTGAGTCAATTGAGTCAATTCCCATTAAGAGTCATGACTGTTTGCATAAACAGGAATGAGAGTTTATAGGTAAATTCTAGCCAGCGTGGAGTCCATTCATTTGAAATGTTATGCTCAAAAGGCCATAGCAGCATAATAATGTGAAGGCAGGCATGAAGCCTCCAATAAAACTGCACCCACTGGGTCAGTGCCATTGCTTAGCATGCTCTGGATATTTACAGAATGATTATACACTGGGTGGTCAATCAAAGCGCAGTCTGTCTGTCATTAGTATTAGACCTAAAGGCCACAGGTGTGGATTTGACACAAGTGTTGCTTATCTGCATTCTCATAGGATATTACACCTATGTAACTATATGAAGGATTTGTTCTCATTCATTCAAGCTTTTCTTAAAGTGACTCTCCTCCACAGTGCATCTACTATGTTAGTTTATTAAGGGTACTCCCTTGGTGCTCATACCTCCTGGCAGAACTGTACTGTCATTTTTTCTTCTCTCTTGTTCTCTCTTGTGGTCATGCAAACAATGAACTAGGAAGTCTGTTGCTTACATTTTTTAATTTACATAGTCTTATCAGTTGATAGCAGATGGTTTGGGGGAATTTTAGGGAGAAAAGAGCCATGCCAATGTCACCTCCGCATCTTGAACTTTAGTCTTTCCCAGTTCATGTTATTTTTTAGCAAAACATGGACACCAGAGTAACAGCCTGTCTGAACAGTGAGAGCAGCTTTTCTCACCATGAAAGACAAAGCACAAATAACTGTTCTGTACATCAGATGGTAAAACCAAACAACAAACTAGCCAACAACCCAGATACACCCTATTAAACTAGTTCTGCAAATGTCAGGTGTTAAATGCTTTGTGGTATGCAACACGTAATAATGAAAAATCAATAAAATATTATAATTATACATAAAGGAGTCAAAAAAAAAAAAAAAAAAAAAAAGAAAAAAAAAGAAAAGAAAAAAAACAACCAAAAAGGAAGACGAGAAGAAAAGCTGTGGGATAAGGAAACAGGGAGCAAAGCATGCGCAGGATCATTATAGAACAGGCAGCATTCCTAGGGACAAAACACCACTCAGAGGCATAATGATAACTGTAACACAGCAAAGCAGCAAAGATGGCCAAGCACTGAGTATGTTTTGAGCTTTGAAACCACCCAGCTGTGTTAGTGCAGTGCTCTTCCAGAGCTGATTAAGAATCAAGCATCAGGTATCCTGAGCAACACAGGTATGTCATCAGGTAGATGCTGCTGTAGTCTTTCAGGACACAAGAAGTGCCACCTACCTATGACGAAGCCCACTCCCATGGAGGTGTACAAGTTCAGCTTTATGTAGGGAATTATGGTTATGCAGCTTTGCAGTTCATGGACAAATCTAAGTTTTTTTTTTTCTTTGTGGGTTATCTTTTTTTTTTGTTGGTGATGGTTGGGGTTTTGACACATAGATACATCTTTAAGCAAATATTAATTTTTGCATAATTTTGCATATTAATGTAAGAAGACAGACTGCATCTACGCTACGAAAACTTCTGATCTTCAATAGAGTACTTTTGTGTTCCTCCAATTAAAAATTCCATCTTAATGATTTAAAAGAACTTCACAAACGTTGGTGTGTTGCATAATTCTTGAGCATATCTAGACCACATCTCTAAGCAAGCAAAGTCATATGTACAATGGAATTGAACTTTAGTAGGTAGTACAATGGAATTGAACTTTATCTCCCAGAGTAAGATTTGAAAGAGACACAGGCAACACATCCACGAAGTCATGAAGCTATACACTCTGCTGTGTATTCAATCTCATTTTATAAATTCAGACTGCTCCTCTCAGAATTATTTTAGCCCAGACAAAATTGACACTATTCACAAAAGCAATTCATAGTTTCACATGTGCAGAGGACATATTACATTTAGTCTTGCTCTACATCATGCAGGGCTCTGAATTCTTTCCTACGGATCTTGGGAAATTTATCCTGACTGGAGTTAAACAAACTGCATTAACCGCTGTCTGAAGCAGAAAGCAACTGTGTAGGAAAATGATGAATTTTAGTTCCTAAATTCTCTTGGCCCAGACACTGTTGAACCCCTGTAGTTTGTGTTTTAGGCAGGACTGCATTTAGCAAGGTCTTGACTCACTGAACAGCCTGCCCAAAAAACACATCCAGCTAATCCAAACTGTTTTCTAAGGAGAGCTGCAGTGTTGTGGCAGGGGACCACCATCAATCCTATATGCTCATTTTCCTATTTGAGGACTGCAGCTGAGTATTCCCTGTAACATTCACAAAGCAAATCAAAGCCTGTGTGGGTTTTCTACTGGAAGAATATACTTTATTTTTTTTTTTTCATATAGAATTAACCAATTGTCAAATCTTACCTAAAGGCTCAGAGGGGATTTTTTTACATGATCATGAGGAGGTTATTATTGCAGTCAATTTTTTCATGCAGTTGTGAAACATGCATCATCAATATTTAATGTGAATAAAAATTCAGCTGTTTCATGCTAAAAATCGCATATACAAATTAGCACAAAAGGAGTCTCTTCCACCTCCTGAAGAATATAAAAAACACACTACCAGTGTACTATCACTTCTGCTAGTGGTTTTAAAATTGCAAGTAAATATTTATTGCAGAATGCTAATTATCTGTTTACACATAGTAAATGTTTTGAAGAACTGTCAGATACTTCTCATTCTCCCCAGGAAAGAAGACATTTTCTATCCATAAATAAAGATGCAAAAGGTGTTCCCCAAAACCAGGTGTGCATTGCTACAGATTAGGCCTATTACTGTTAAAAAGCAGACAAATCCTTATCAAAGAAAAATTTCTCAGAAGTGAACATGTGCTGAATCACCCGATCTTAAGTATTATCCAGTATTCAAGAGGCAGTGGAAACAGTACTGGAAACAGCATAAGCTGACAGTATTCACTGACAGTCAACTGGGTAGGACAATCTGACACCTGCATGAAAGACTCCTAAACCTGGAGATGATACAAGGTTAATTCAGAGTGTTTGGGATATTCCAGGTTCAGCAAATTCACTGTCAGTCAAACCCACAAGGGGTCAGTGATTTCTATTTCAGAGCAGGAGAGACAGTCTGGCATCTTGAAGTTGTTTCTGTGACAGGATCAATGGATGCTCTTTTCCTTCTCCTGCTTTCCAATTAATCCAGGAGATAGTGAGGAAGATAAAACAAGGCCAGAGCAAAAATAATTTTAATTTTTCCAGTGCAGCCAAGACAACGCAGTACAAGGCCCTACTTCAGCTGTCAAAGACAGTGTGTAGGGTGTTACTAGGTACTACGCTGCTATTAGATCTTTAGCCTCAGCATCAAGGAAATGTTCTTTATCCAGCTACTCCCTGACTGCAGCTGGTATTGATTACAGATTTTCAGCAGAAATGGGAAGACCCGATCATAGCTCTTCTCCTAGGGAATTTGCCCTAAGAATCTCCCACATTTCTGATTTTTACTATAAACTTGTGTGCAGCTATTTTATGTATCACATATTTCACTGTGATGAAATATGTGATTTCTCTTTTTCCAGGATATATATTTGTATACTTTTGTAGCCAAATTAAAAGAGTAGCCCCCAAATTAAAAGAATAGCACACCTTGTCCTTTGATATTCATCAGTTATTGATACATCTGCAAAGGAAAATTTTAGCAGAAAATGTAAATCTCTTATCTGGCTGACACTGATGATGAAACTTAGAGCTCAGAAAGGTTTTTGTCAATGTATTTAAGAATACACAGATCGGCAGAGGATCTCTTTAAAGCTTTAGGATGCATTCACTTAATGGTGATTTTAGCTTTTATTAGTTAACCTTTAATGGAACTATTTTTTCACTGGAGCAAGGTAAGAATCAGATCTTAAATATCAAACTAATACATTTAAAAACACAATCCAGTCTTGGCTGGAGACAAGGCTTGTAACTGGTTTTCCCAGTTAGCATTTGTCATAGTTTGCGATGATGCATTACAGGTTGAGGGAGCTTATTATTCCCCTTTATTTGCTACTGCTGGGACCACATCTGGAATGTAACACCCAGTGCCAGACTCACTAGGGAAAGACATGGACACAGTGGATCAAGTCCAGTGAAGATCCACAAAGATGATTAAGTGTTTGGAGTATATGATGTACAAGGAAAGGCTGGTGGGGCCGGGAGTGCTTAGCTTGAAGAAGAGACAGTTCAGGGGGATCTTACAAATATGTATTAATTTCTGATGGGAAAATGTAAGGAAGTTGGAACCAGACTCATCCCAGCAGCTCCCAGTGAAAGAACAGGAGGCAATGGGCGCAAGCTGAAACACAGGAAATGCTATTTCAGCATATAAAAAGGCTTTCCTGTAAGGATGGACAAGCACTGGACCAGGTGTCCTAGGAAGTTATGGTGTCTTGGGGCTGTTCAGAATCTGACCAGACATGGCTTGAGCAAGCTACTTTGAGCAGAGCTAGGCAAAGAAACTCCAGAGTTCTCTTCCAACCTCAACTATTCTGATCCTGTGAATATGATGAAAAGACACTTTTCTTCTATACTGTCAGGAACCCAAGATATTAATTCTACTCCCCATGCTCATACTGCTTGGGTTTTTCTCCTTCATCTCAAATCAGAATGAAAACAAAGTTATGAAATATTTCATTTCGATCATCAAAATGTTTCAGACTAAAAAATATGCTGCATTGTACTCTTTCAGAACACAATATATTGATCTTACTAAATATTTTAATACATCCTCACTGAAAATTCCTATGAAAGTAGCATGTACCATGCAACATTTTTTATTAACTTCTTACATAAATCTTTCAGTTGGAAATTGTTCAGCCTATTCTTAAAGCTGCTCACTGTTAAACCCTAGACTCATGGCATGCCACTGATATCACTGAATATTTTTTGCCTGTAAATGCCTTACAATTAATGATAAATCACTAATATACAAAATGAGTATAATATACACAAAAGGCCCAATATAAAGCATAGGAAGATCGCTATGCACAGCAATCTATTAAAAGCCTTAAAACATCTCCACAGTTTGCAAGTAGGTTTATTTGTTTTCTCTTTGTGCTGTTGCTTTTTTTGTTTGTTTTTTTGGTTTATTTTTTCTGTTTGTTTCTCCCTTTTTTTTTTTTTTTTTTTTTTTATGCTGGAGATACTTACATACTTCCTTTTTCAGAAAAGAAACAATGAAATAGAGAAGAAATTGCTAGCAGAATCAAAATAAAATGGGCAGCAGGGCACGTAGTATCGGTCTCCCAGGTAAGTATGGTTTCTTAACTCATTCTTTCTTCTCTGCAGCTTCAGCACCAAGGGAAAGAACCCTGAGCCAGTTTTGCAACAGCATTTCTGAGTATTGTTTGACTGCAGTATTATGACGGAACGGTTCATTGCAAGCTGCCAAATTAGGAACCATGACAATTACTTGAACCAAAGACTCTGAAGAATAGCTTCTGGGTAATGGGATTCGATAACACATGCTGTTCCTTTCATGCCATGTGATACAGCATTAACTTAGGACTGTTGGACAGTGGTAACAACTCCATGAAGCCTTCCATCCACATGCAGATCAGCCATGTTGGCATTTCGAGCAATGCCCATCCAGTGCATGCTTGCTTTTCCTTTTCTGTTATAGAATTTCTTGCTTCAAATAGCCTGCAGTAAAGCTTGCTTTATTTGTCTTTCTCAGTTATCACAGACCACTGCATGAAATAATCCTTTTATACATTCTTTTAATTAGGTTGTAAAATGTGACCAGTTCTTTTCTGAAATGTATATTTACCCAATTAAAAATATATAACTGCTATTTATCATTATTATTTCGCAGATAAAAGGTAGGAATTTGCATTTTATTACACACCATAAGTAAATCAAGAAAATGCAGAGTCAATTTCATCTCCTTGCAATTACTAAAGTTGCATCTAGACTAAAACTGAACTCATGTTAGGCACCCAAATTAAATGATTGTATGCTAAATGATACCAGATGAGTGTGGGATATATACTTCATCACATTTAGATTGCCAAACTGTTGCAGGAAAATAACATCAAATACGTAATGCTATTGTACAATGGTGACCACATCAGCAGGGCTCCTTTTGTACTTCAATCCATACCTAAAGTGCAAGCTCACATTTCTTAGATCATGCTTAGACTAAAACTAGATATACACATTGTCCCTTGAACAATGTCAGCTAGAAGTATTTTTGTAGTAGCAAAAAGCCCTGTCACACTGAGAGAATACATAGCTTACTTCATTCAGGGAAGTGACATAAGCAATTCTGACAAAAGCGCTCTTACTGTTATAAGTTGTACCCAGACCAGGAAGATTTTCAAGCAGAGCAGCCTGTCTTTTTGGTGAATGTCTGAATGACTGGATTCTGTGAGTTCCATCTGCTGGTTTAATCATCAATTTTCCCAGTAAAGACTAGGTACTGGCAGGGCACATGATAAGAGCACTGATTCATGGCTCCCCTATACAGCTCTACCAATAGATGTAGCAGCAAACCTTTGCTGTAAGGAATACCTAAAAGGACTAAATAAATGCACTGTTACTAAGTTAAGGGCTGATGTACACATAGCACATCATTTTCTTTAATTACATGATCAACTGCATTGGTAACAATGTTCCTTTGCTGCTGTAATACGCTCTCAAATATTTAATATGCTCAGCTGGTCTGAGGCACCTTCACAGTGGTATAATGAGAAACATACTAAGTGAAAAATCATGGCATTACATAAATGGACACACTATATTAAGGTCTAGCAGTGCAAACTTACCAGTGAAAACAAACGGGAAAGAGAAATTCTCCTACAGAAGATAGTGCAAATACATAACACTTAGGTTTTGATATCCAAGGTGGAGAGATTGAGAGGAAATCAGGTACTACAACACATAGAAACTTACCTAGTTTTTACTTCCTACAGACTTACATCTTGGTCCTTGGAAAGAAAAGAAACCACCAGCAGTATGCTCTTTAGGCTCAGATCCTAGGCAGTGGCAGTCAGAGCTGCTCAGCTTTTTAATAGACAAGAGAAAAAGAGGATTGACAGAATAAACACTGGGTGCTGTAGGTTGCAAGGTAATATAGTAAAAGATATAATATGTTACATAACTCAGTTCTTGAGCAGTTATTTAGCAAAACAGGCTATGCAGCTTGCTTGAGAACTCAGTCAGGCACCAGATGATAACTGAATTCAAATGGCACAGCCATTCAAAAAATCTTTCTTCTCTTTTCAAATAGTTAATTTAAAGTACTTCATTTTAAGAACATGACTTATCAACATCTTAAAAAAAAAAATGCAGTTAAAACCATAGGTCAAACTGACTGTCATGAAACATGGGGTTGTGTATGCCAGTGTGGACACGGTCATATCATTAAATCAAAGAATCACGCAATTTCCTTCCAAGACTCAGTATTTCAGATGCATGGATTCAGGGAAATCAGAAATGGGACCAAACACTGACCCTTCCTCCCTAATTATGACATTTGCTGTACCATGAATTAAAATGCAACTAATAGAAACAATGTTTGATATCATGACTATTAACAGCATTTTTCATAGACAATGGGGGCTCTAAAGGGAAGGAATTTAGTTGATGCAAGTGTCCTGATTTGTAATGCTTAAGAGTTTACAGTTATCAGATATTTGTTCTTACAGTGGTATTAGCAGTGCTCTTGCAAAATAAAGCAGTACACAAATAAGACTGTATTTGATAATGTGCTCCTAGAGAATGTAACACTATAAAATTCCTGGATAGCTCCTCAGCTGGCAGAAACCCACTGGAGTCTTGTCATTTACACCAACTGATGAGTGATTACCAAATTTCTACCCTAAACAATGAAAAGTGTGTTTTGCAATGTGTCAACTACACAAGCAGAGATCAATAATCATTAATGGAAGACAGTTAATTCTTCCTGTACACTCTGGCAGAAATGACTAGCAGCTAAACTAATGACTGGAGCTCTACAGCAGTACTCAGGCAAGTGTGGTGGAATCTCCTCTTGTCAGCCAACTTCTGTTTTCGACAGCAATTTCATCAATGCTCCTATTAGTAACAGCTATCTGAGTCCCCATTAGTATTAGTGAACAATACTAATAGACTATTCAGTATCATGATATTTTCAAATAAATTACTAGACATTTCTTTTTTATTATTTACCTGTTACTAATAACATTGCATTTGGTATTAGATCTAATGTTTAGCAACAGGGACTCAACAAAACAATTGTATCTCATTTGGACTCTGAAGTTGACAAGAAATGAATATAGTTTGAGAAAATGCATCCCAATGACAATGTAATAGAATACCAAAAAAACTTTGGGAATGGAAATGAATCTTGAAAGACTACCAACAGAGGCAAAGAGCAGAATTTGGTCAGAAACTGGAAACAGTGCAAATATTTGAAAAAATGGGCCAACTGAAAAAAAAAAAAAAAAAAAAACAACCCAACAAAAAAACCCCAAATATTTAAAACCAAATCCAACATATGTATTGTCTTAAAACTTTTTCAAATGTTGTTACCAGGTAATGGTGACACCTGCAAAGAAAAGGGTAAGAAAGAAACATTTCCCTGCACTGGCTTATACAAGCAGTAACATCTGTACTTGTAGTTAACCCCTAAGCGGTGTTTTCCAGTCACTTTCCACTTAAGTCAGAGTCTTTCCTTGCCTGCAACTCTGACAAAGTTTTAGCTTCTTTATGAAAATTGTGATTCTCAACTTTGGGTTCATTTCTTATTAAAAAAAATCTAAAAAATCACACAACTTCTTCTAAGGACATACTTGGGAAAAGAAGTATTGCCAAGGCTACACCAACATACACCTTCCTCCCTCTGATAGCTCTTGAAACCGAAATATAAGTCCCAGGAAAGCAAAGAGGATTGGTTCCTCCCTTCCTCTTTCCTCCCTGAAGAGTAAGAAAGTTACTGTCTCCTGAGAAACAGCATCAGGCTTTAGACGCTGTGTTTGAGATTCAGACTCCTGTCTTGACTCCTACAATAGGATATGAGCAGAGTTTAGGCATATAGACTAAAAAGGAATCATCAGGATTAGGCAAGAACCTTCTGAACCTCCAGGGTATCTAAAACATAGTAGATAGCTCTCTCTGGTCCAAAGCCTTCGAGCTGCAGCATGTACAGACCAAGATGTCCTGACACACAAAAAAGAGTGCCTAGGTCAGCCTAAGCAGCTCTGTGAATTAGACATTCATTTCTACCTGCTTTTTTGGAAACTTCAATTATTAGGCATAGTATATGCACACTTAACATGCAGAGATCTTGCTTCTCAAAAAAAGAGAGCAAACAATCAACCAAAACTAAAAAAAAAAACCCCACAAGGTTCCATTAAAAGTATTACTACACTGCTTATTTGCCAAAGTACTGAAAAATGCTAGTATTCTGTTTCTCCGCCTGTTTTATATATTGTCATAGATTCAAATACTCCATACTACTGACTGGCTTAATATCCTTGGACTTTCTGGCTGCGCAGAAGTCCATTTTCAAAAACAATATTTTAGAGTCTGGTAGTTTGTGTCTCCTAGGTATCTGTTACTTCCCTTTTTCTTTCATTCCCTCCTTCTCCCACCTTTCTATCACAACCTTTTCCTAGTGCTGAGAAGTGCACAACTGAGTCCCAGAACCTTAAAGTTACATGTTCAAAGAGTAGGAGCAAGGGTTAGAAAGAGTGCACAAGAGAAGCAAGAGGAGAGTACCCCCCCTCTCCTCAGCTAGTTGCAGCTAGGTTTCAAAGCTTTTGCTTGCTCCATGCACATGTCTGAAACACATTCCCAGGCATCAAAATTTTATCTCCTGAAATAAAACTTAATCACCTGAATTTTTCTGTGAACTCTACTCCTAAATTATAGATAATCCAGCCTATCATCTTGGTGAAGTAACTTCTTTTGGTCACACCACTGGTGCCTAAAACATAAGCCTTACTGTGCATAAGTTGTGAGGTCTGTATTTCACCAGATCAATTGAATCCTTGAGTAGTCTTGATCATGGTTGATAATATTCTTAATGCCAACAAAAAATAGCAATAAAGGCCTCTACCCATTAAGACTATGGACTAGCCAATGGTGAATGCAGCGTATCGATACCCATTTACTTAAGTCATGTAAATCTCAGTGCCACATTCCAGTACATATAATACCACCTACCTTGCCACCCACAGACGTGCAAAGAGAAATTCTGAGAGACCAGGAAGTGTCTGGATACACATCAAAGCAAACTGTAAGAGTATATGCTCTGTAGAGATACTTATTTTCTCTTTTTCTGCTATTTTCAGAATACAGCTGTTAAAATCTGTGTCTCTGTCATATCTGAAGTAAAAAGCTAACAGTGTCTTTCCACCTTTCATTAAATTTTCAGTATTTTTAATTTATTTTTATTTCTATTATAGATATAGCTACTGATAAAGTTCCCATGAAGTAATGATAGTGCAGACTGAGATGCTGGCACACCTCTGATGAGACTAGCGATGCCAAATTTGCTCTGTGAGTAAAATATTGCAGAGTTTTTTATTCTCAAGTTTATCCCACAACCACTGCTGTGTAATCCACTGTCCACACTGAATTTAACTTCATTCTTCTTTAAGCTAAGATTTTCTTTAAGTTTTAATGGCCCTTCATAACATATAGAGGTGAAAATCTTCAAGAACAGTGGTCACAACAATAAGAATTACACTGACAAAGCATGCTGAAACCTGCCAAGAGTATTGCTGTATACAGTCGTTCAAGAACTGTGGACCCTGCTGGTCAAATAAGCAACAGCTTGGGTCTGTTTGCACTTAGATGAGAAATCTTTGATATCTCTGATGACACAGTCTGCGGTTCCGAAAAGCATAATGCTGCTGGCACATGGAACAGTGCTCACCCCTTTCATTCCTATGTAAATCAGTGTTAGATGGGTTTTAACACAGGTAAGTGGTTTAGTCGAGTGAGACTATGGCTGAGAGCCAAAAACTTAGTGCTATTCTTAGAAATGCATTATATCAGTGTGTGCATTTAGGCAAAACACTAATCCAAACCACTTCACTCTCCTTATTTGTAAACTGGCAAATAATGACAATTCCATACTTTCAGAGAGTTCTTTGAAATCCATGTCATGAAAGGTTCATAAAAGTATTTGATATTAATAATTACTATTGTTACTTAAGTCACAGAAAGCCTGAGAAAAGCCACTAACAGCCAGTTAATATTTAAAAAGCAGATGAATTGTGTTTATCCCCAGGGCATGAGTGTCTTTGACCTCTTCTCATCACTTGTTACAGAGAAGAGTATTAAAAGTAAAATGTGGCAGATAATAGTTGTATCTTGGCCACTTTCCAGTATAAACACTTGCTTTTTGCTTACTTAAAATTCAGTGAAATGTGCACATTATTCTTCAGTATGTGCTCCACGGTATTGTGGGATGCTACTGAAAAATGACGCAGTAGCTGGTCTTAATATCTGCTATATAAGTTTGATAGTGGTGTCTGGTCAAATTCTGCTCTCAGTTCCCATGCAAATCTAGGATGTTAAGCAAGTGCAGGAAACTCAGTGGAGTTTCCCAGTTGCAACCAAAGTGAAAATTTTGATAAATTGAACTCTATGAACTTCCAAGATGGAAACAAACACACAAAAGATGTAAAAGGGGGAAGGAAGCACAGCCTTGAAGAACGATCAATAACATGTACTGAAGGCTCAGCTGCTACTACTGCCCTGTGACATGCCCCTAGCACAGATCTCCAAAACTGAAATATTGAAAATGTCGGCCAGACCTTTATCACAAACTGATACTGGACTCAACTGTGGACAGACAGAGCTTATAGCAGGTATTCACCAAGTGACCAGTCACCTCAGGTTTATGCCAACAGCCATACATCTAGCATACCATTTCCAGCAAGTTCACCACTCAGGTTATGGGTACTAGTTAGGGAGCTGTCTCAGATGCATGGGTTTTGTTCTGGCTCATTGGGACTGGCTTATAGACATTTTTAGTTAAGTATTGAATCAGCCTTACTACAGGCTAAGAACCAAGCTTATTAAAACAGCATGCAACCTGTGGACAGTTTAGCTTGTGTTGGCAGGGACAACAGGCAGTACTTATGTGTACATCATTAAATAATGTCTCTTCTTTAAAAGTAACTCTTGTCTGATCATCACTGAAAACTATGATTTTAGAAATAACACCATATATTACCTTTAAAAGGAAATGTTCACAGCTAAGCAGGATTCACTTAATTACCTAACCTTTGCAGTGTGGAGGATGCAAGAGAGGTAAGCTGCAGAGAGATGTGCTTTATCACGTGTGAAGCCATCAAGAAGCTCTTCTGGAAGAGGAGACCATTGCGGTCTACTACAGCACAATATATGAGTCAGGTTGCTGAAATCAACCCTTGGATTTGAAAGTGCCATTTGAAGGGACAAAACCATTATTTTCTTTAGCCATTCAAGCAAGGGAAATGTAATTCAACTGCCAGCATAGCTACCAGAAAGAAATTGCGTATTCATTTTAGTTTTCAAGACATTGCTCTATTGCCTTATTCATATAAAATTCAGTATCTCTTTTGAAAACAGCAAAACAATGACTTTGTCTTCATTTTAATTTGGAAGGAGTCCAAATTAAGCTATTATGAGAAATAAATGATATAATGAGAGCTGCATGCAATTTACTGTAAAAAATGAACAAGCAAAATGACCTCTCAAATGTTCGCATTTTTCTTTTTGGAACTTACTGAAATTTTAATGTTCAAGGTAGCGAAGTCAAGTTTCATATTCAGTTTTCCTGTTAATGTCAACATCCACATGACAGGTTCCAACTAAGCATAAAAATAGGACATTAAGATGCCAACCTAGCATTCCGTTATTTTCTAGAATAAACGAACTCAACTTATACAGAAGTTCTGTATTAAATATTCCCAGAATACGCTCCTGTGTACAATACTGTCTCATAGAAATTTATCTGACTGCCAAATATTAAATGTTATGGCCGTGAAAAGAAACTTTGAGAGCCCATATGAAGTTATAACTGTTAACTAACACATAGTGGAAACCTGAAGAACACACGGGCTCCTGGACCCTATGATGACAAACATTTTGAGTAGTAAAGTCTGCCACTTCATAGTAAAGCCCATCTTCAGTTCTGTGGCTTCAGGCTTTAAATCCTAAATAAGCCAATCAGATCCATATTAAGTCATGAAAATATTATGCGAATAGGCATAATTATGCTAATGAACTTTCCTTCGAGGAATCTTCGTTCTTGATTCATTAGTTAAATAGTTTCATCTGAAACCAAGAGAAAATGTTTTGAAAAAAACAATTAACCCCTTTGAGGTAATCACAGACCTCAACAGACTGGTGCTCAATACTACCTCTCTACTTATTCCCAGACTTGAGCCTGTCCATGGTCACCATATACTGGGATTTCTATGCCTTTTTCACATTCCTTTCTTTCTGACCACGACATTAACCCTGACTGGAAAAAAAAACAACAAACAACAAACCAAACAAAACACAAAAAGCCCCAACCCAAAAACCAACCACTCACAGAAAAAAAAAACCCTCTAATTGCGTCTCATTTCTGAAGCCCTCTGTATTATTTTACAATACCTAATATCTCTATCCAGTGCCTGGTGTTGCTGGTTCTGCAGACTACCCCATGACTATGTTCTCCTATTTCTTCCTAGGAAAGCACTAGAACAGCAGAAAATTTGGCAGAGTCTGCCTGTACGGGACTCAAGTAGCTTGGCCAGCAAGGGACTAGCCTAGGACTGGCACTACCTTGGCCAGTGTATATGCTCTATTCTCCAGTAAAAGGAGTCTTGCTATAGACGGTACTGTCTTATTCCTACCATGCAGCTCCAGTTTCACATTCCTGAATCTGATATGACTACATGCCAAAGTTTATGCTTATGCTCCAATGCAAAAGGACACACCCAGTATCACTTTTCTTCTGATGAAATACAAGAATATGTCTGTTGTTGGTTATATGTTCTCCACAATACAACTCTCTATGCTGTAAGGTTAAGCTAGTTTACATTCCATACTCAGCAATGCCCCACCAGTGAATTTTTAAAATGCTTTATTAGCTTAATATGCCTGAAAACTGCATTTGCACACAGAAATGCCAGAGCTTTGTCAGCCCTGGATCCACCAGCAGTGAGAACAGAGCTTTGCAGCCCTGAAGCCCCAACTGTATGACGGATCACATACATGGCATCTGACGGGGCTAAAGACCTGAGAACTTGCAGGTCTTGTAACCCTTCTCTCATCACTGTGCCATTACTTCACTCCATCAAAACTGAAAAATAAAACACGTGAAGCACTCTGCAGTGACCTGTGTAATCTTACAGAGGTCACAGCAGAGACTGATTTGTGATGATTGACATCTGCCAGTGATTATGAGAGCTGGTTGCCAGTATAGCAGATATTACTCATGCCAGCAGAGCAGGGCACAGAGGAATCATTTTTCCTTTTAGTATCCCTAAAGGTTTTCTTTTCTTAGCCTTACTCAAAGAAACTTAAGGCCCTGGGAAAATAATGCAGCATACATAAACCAGGCAAACACTATGTCAAATCATTTTTAAAATGTCAGTGTTTTAGTTGATATAAGGTTTTGACTTAATATGTAAGAGAAAATGAATGAGTCTGAAAATCTCTGTTTAGTAGTTTAGAAAATGGGATCTGAGATTGCTTTAAACAAGGTCATAAAGACCTCTCAACCTTTCCTCTTACTTATTTTTCAAATATACTGACTGGCTTAATGGTGCACCACAGACAAATACCCACATCCTTCACATAATGAAACAGTGTCATTATTTTATCTGGGCAAAATCCCAGTGTAATTGCAACCAAAGTAAAACATCTCTGAGCCTGCAAAGAAGTGTCAAAACAAGAAACAGAATAGCAGAGACCTGAGATGTTTTCTATTTGCAGACCTTCATGTAGGTGTCTTTTTCATACTTTAAGCCATATATTGGAAAGCATAATTTGATGACAGACGTGAAATTGTGTATTAGTTTTTATTTTGACAAATTCATTAAACATCACATAGCTTGAAAAATGAACAAGGAGGCACTAAGCCAGCCTGGAAGATTGTACTTCATAAACTGAATTGCTCACATGGGCAACATTTTGGTGGAAGTTATAGATTTTCTAGCATATCCCTGATAGATAGCACTAATATAACTTCAATAAAAACTCCGGATATGTCAATATAAAATTTTTTCTAGCATCGAAAGATGTAAGGTACTTCAGCTAACAAATTGGAAGACTCCCTATTCCTCATGGTACGCTAACTTACACATCAGATTCCAGCAAGTATTGAAACCATTTAAGGTACAGCAGGCAGCTGTAGATATGCTGCTTATAAAAGTTGCACTAAATTAAGTTATCAATGTACTACAGGCAATAATTGGAATTTAATACCTAGAACAAACATTTCTGCAAAATGTTAGCATTCTTCTATTTTTAACTGCTAGATAACAATTCTTCAAAATTGACAGGTGAATGAAAAACATAAACCGTATTTGCTACATATAACTGATGTTCCATCTCTCTGTTCCCAACACGTAACGTTTCACTTCCCCCTAAGATTTACTGACTTTTTTAAAATTGCTACCACTTCTAAATTGATTTGGTACAAGCAGTGCAAACAGTATTATGTTCCGCAAGAAAAACAGATAAAGGACTTAGAAGGCTGCCAGTGCATGAGTACAGGATAGTGTGTATCCTCACACACATATCTGTGCATACCTGTATGCACACAAACATCAGCAAAGAGCATAAGATTTTGTCCCAATACAGGTCCAATACAGTGTAATGAATCTGAGAGAAGACAGCATTCATCGCTAGCCTTCACAGTCTTGAATCACAGATTCCTATATTTAGCTATTAGCACTGACACAGAGTAGGGTATTTTTTGTCTATCACAGGCACTTTTTGTATTACTACCTGTCATTTGCCTCTAATCCAGTAAAGCTACATGATATAATATCTTGAAAGATTACTTTCATTTGAGTTAAAAAAAGAGGAAAATACATTCAAGAGGTGAAATCATCACATTTTCTGTGACCTGCAGACAGCTGTGCTGCATTCAGGGAAGGTAGATACTCTATCGTCGCATGAGAAATGCTACTCAGATACTGTATATCCTTATTCAGGAGCCTTAATATTCAGGTTTCTGAATACAAATGGGTAACACTAAACTGGTTGATAGGATCTGAAGATATATCAGCACCTGATATGGATATACCGTTCTGCCATACTTGTATGTACATTCTGGCATAAAATGCTGGTCTCTAAGAGAGACGTAGAATTAGCAGCATTCAGCTTCATCTAAGTACTTGTATGTGCACAGCACTAGGAAGAAACTGATGCAGTTTCAGAGTGGTCTGCCTGTTGGTGAAAGCATGGTATGTCTTCAGTATCATTTCTTTAGAAGAATGCCCTGTGACTCCCTGTACAATCCGCAGTACAAAGGGCTGGAGCTTTCTTTACCTATGTCTTTGGTCAAAAAAGAAATTGCTTTCCTTCTTCCTTAATTTACACAAGCTCTGCTATTTCCAGAGTACCATGGTGATCCAGTACAAAATCCACAGCAGTTTTACCTGATAAAACAGTGTAAAAATGGGTAAAACAGTAGAACTGTAAAAACCCCAGTAAAACTGTAATAAAACAGTAAAACTGGGTAAAACAGTATCCAATTCCCATCTCACTACTAACTCTCTCCTTCCCCCTGCACCCCTCACCCCTAAACAAAGACAATAAATTTGGAGGCTTCTTGAATTATTATTATATTGACATGACTCAAAAATCAGTTTTTTGACTCTCAAAAACTGCACTGGATATTCTGGAAGAACTAATTTGTTAAGAAAATGGATGATTTCATTCTTCCTAAAAAAGTACCAAATAACTGTCCCTCTTTTTTGCTGTCTGAGCCAAAGAAATGAGCAGATGTGGGAAACATTTTAGTTTTACTATTGGTCAAGTACAACAGAAAGAGAAGAGGGTGTTATATCCAAAACCTGTTTGAATACAGTACTGGCAAATACTTGAGCAAGATTTTAGCTTCTGTAAACAAATGCAAAAATTTCCATAACTTATTCTTTAAATGTAGAAATGTACAGGGCATTAATTCCTTTATGGTTTTTTTCCTCTTAAAAAATAAGCAATCTAATAACCATACTGCATGTATCTTCCAGAATTATTATTTCACTTGTGAAGTGATGAACTCAGAAGGCAATAATCTGCAGATGATACTATCATGACAGTGGTTTCCAGATAAATATCTGTGGTTACAGCAGAATTCCCACACTGTGAAACGAAAGCAGAAGCTAAACAGAATTACTGAAGTACCTACAGAAATTTTCTGTGTAAAAAGTTTAGACTTGGGGAAATGCCATCCAGCACAGAAATACTAACTTGCACACAAAGTCACTGTTACAGACTTCTCAGCAGCAGTAGGAAAATCAAAACCGTTTTACTCCTAAAATCTTTAGTCCATAAGCCATGTTTTTACATGCTCTATATGTTTCTTGTTTGTTTTCAAGAAAAGACAACACTTTGAAACTAAAAGCTCCTTTGAAGATGAAGTATTTGTCAAAATCAGGGAGCTACAGTCAGAAACGTTTAGAAGGAAATTCTGGTAGGAAAATTGCTAAGGACGTACAGCAGTTAGCCTTGGTTTGTTCTCCTGCATGGAAAAGACAGCCAGATCCCTCTTTTGTTACACCATTCCTGCTTGTAATAGCAAAGACCCTTACTGAATGTCCATCCACACTGTTTGCAAGCCATAATGCACTGGAATAGTCAATCAGGTAACAGTAGAGTTTAATAAAACTTGAAATGCTTAAAGATTTGACTAGACAGAGAGAAGCTCTTCCAGTTCATGAATCTCCCTGTGTCACTGTTACATTCTGGCAGAGCATTCCCCAGCTGTTAAGAGAAAGCAGTTATGGTAGGTGAACAGACTTCATGGATGACCTGAACTTTGTTCACACCAGATGAGAAAATTTAACATATTGCTCAAATGTTTGAAAGGTTTTTAAAGCTGGTGCAGAGGAGGCTTCAATGGAAATGGGGAGTCTGAAGGCTGGGCTGGGGGTAGGTCTCTGGGACCATAAGACCACCAAGGACTTACTGTATCGACATCCTTGGAATGGCATTTCACAAGAACAGCAACATAAATGAGATACATTTTACACTTAACATGTATGCATATATGAAATATACAAATGGATCTCATAACACCAGTGATGACAGGAAAAGTAGGTACTCATGTATGCGAGCATATTCAGACTGGCAAAGCTGCATCTGACAGAAGAGGCACAACTTTTCTGGGGTGCCTTTTAGTAGGTTAAAGCTTAGCCTTTTGCAATGGCATCTATTTAAGATTTAGTTTCAAACTGATCAAAAATCAGTCCAATTCAGACTTTAAGGGCAGTACTTTGAAATTGAGTTTATTGGACTGACTGGCAAAGGCATATTATGATTGAACGTATTTTCCTAGTTTTAAAACTTATACAAATTATTTTGGACACTGAAACTGTTAAAAATTTATGCAGACACAGAAAAGGAATAATGTTGCTGAATGTTTAATGTTATTCATTTCCCAGCACTGCCTTGGAGTAAACAGGAATGACATGTTCCTTTCTGATTATGGGCTGTGAGATCAGCTGGCTTCTTCATGCTGATTTCTCTGTTCTGTGTGCTTCTCTCACAAACCTTTGCATCTGCCTCAATCTTACTGCCCTCTAGCATATGGTGCACTTGTGTATGAATGTACTTGCACAAAACAAGAATAAAGTGGGATTTTGATACATTTCCTTTACCAGAAATGGAAGCTATTCCTTTCATATTGCACTAGACAATGATCTCTAAACACACTAATTGCCTTTGAGTTTTTTCCTTTTTGAATTTAGCTATGCTGTGATTTCTTTCCTATCATATATCCTACTCTTATAAAAAAAATTATCTAAGAACAATACATAACAAAGGGAAGTTTCAGTTTTAATCTATGCAGAAATGTATTTTTTTGGGGGCTGTGTGAATCAGCCTTATGAATATGATCCTTGGATTTCTTTACCAGTGTATCTATCTTTACTTACACAGTTACGTAACTGCCATTCAGTTTTCAAAGATACAGAAAAACAAGGCTGAATATATGACTAGGGTCTTACGGATGTGCTTTGAAGATCACTCAGGCATTCTTCAAAATGATGGTCAACATGTTGATTCTGGATAAATGAAGCTGAAAATCAGATTTTCTCAATATATCACACCAGCATACATATCTGCTGATCAGTGTTAATTAGTTCTATATTTTCCAATTTGTAATCTGTGTATATTTTATGGAGATGTAAGCAGTAACACATTAGCATATATAATGTCTCTTTGGAAAGCTTCTGCCGAGCAAGTGACCAATAAATTGCTGTTAATGCAAACATTAATCAAATTGAATGCCAGTATGGAAAGGTCTCAAGTTTAGAGGGAAAATCACCTTTCTATCACATATCTTGCTGTTTAACTGCAACTGAGATAATGATCTCTTCTGAATATTCAATGACAAATACATATATTTTGTTCAGCATCTTTTATGCCAATTTGAAGAGCTAATCACTTCACCATTAGTATGGATGCACACTAGTCCGTCTACAATGGTGAATTAAATTCCCATCCATTAGAGGGAATTAACCCTCCCAAAAATGACCCAAGCAGAAAAACCCCACAAAAAAATAAATGAAATTATTTAATCTGAGAAAGAGGAGGTCAGCATGTAATGCCACGAAGTGATGAATACTTCACAGCAATGTAATGACCTATATTTGGCCTAAACAAGCTACTACGTGATCACAAATGAACCATTACTCTGAGCAAATGAGAGACTGCAGTTACAGTACATAAAAGATAATAAATATATAAAATGCAATCTATTGTCACGAACAGAAAAAGCATTTAAATTATAGAGCTGTTGTGCATTTTAATAACATTCTTTATGTCAGCCACCCTTCAAAATTTCTCTCATTGTTAAAGGAGTTGTCTCAAAAATCCCCAGTGTCGTGGTTTAAGCCATAAATCAGCCACGCAGTTTGTTCACTCACTTCCCCATTTTTCTTCCCTCTGCTCCTGGAGGGATGGGAAGGAGAATCGAAAGAATGCAACTCCCACAGGTTGAGATAAGGACA
>JANRGW010001806.1:76576-99743 GCA_024733675.1 Psilopsiagon aymara | reverse complement strand
GGCCACCCAGCCAGTTCTTTATCCACTGAGTGGTCCACCTATCAAGTTGATGTCTCTCCAATTTAGAGACAAGGATAACATGCTGGACAGTGTTAAATGCTTCACACAAGTCCAGGTAGATGACATCAACTGCTCTACCTCTGCCCATCAGTCCCATAGCCCCATCATAGGATGCCACCAAATCTGTCAGGCAGGATTTTCCCTTAGTGAATCCATGCTGACTGTCACCAAGCACATTGTTGTTTTTCATGTTCCTCAGCATGCCTTCCAGGAGAATCTGCTCCAAGATTTTGCCAGGCACAGCAGTGAGACTGACTGCTCTGTAGTTCCCTTGGTCATCCATTTTCCCCTTCTTTCCCCTTTTTCCAGTCATCAGGAACATCACCTGACTGCTGATTTTTCAAATATGATGTTCCATGGCTTAGCAACTTCATTTGCCAGCTCCTTCGGAACCCAAGGATGGATCACATCAAGTCCCATGGACTTGTGCATGTTCAGGTTCTTAAGATGGTCTCTAACCAGTTCCTCTCCTACAGTGGGCCTAAGGTCCTCATTCTCACAGTCCCTACATCTGCCTTCCAAGACTTGGGTGGTGTGGTGAAAGCATTTGCCAGTGAAGACTGAGCAAAGAAGTCAATTATCATCTTATCTGGCAACTCTGAAGTTTTTTAACTGGCCAGATATCATACATTGCTGAGGAAGTATCCAGCATATGAGAATTTTTTGGATGTGACTGGAAAAAAAGAAAAAGCAATGAAGACAGTAAAAAGATAAACCAAACACAACCTTAAGTCAAGAAATCCCTAATTACAACAGGGTCTCCCTGAAATTAGCAGCCTTTTCCTTAGATGTGTTAATGGTCTACAAGCGAGCAGGCTGATTCCCTGTTCACTGAATCTCTACATAGCATATATAGTGTTAGCTTTAAGAAAACATTTCTCTAGATACTCAGTGCATTCCCTAAGCATAGACATGTCTGATTTCTTCTCAAAATAGATGTCTAAAATAAGTCAGATGAGTTAGTCGCTAAAAGTGCATATTTCTCTCCTCTCACATCTCCGTGAAGAGTGTCTGAGGAAGAAATGTAGATACAGTAAATGAGACCATTCAGACCCTGGGTAGCAGACTTCTGCTTACTGAAACAAGCCTACGCAGGCTACTGTATCCTCTTTCCCAGAGATAACTCTGCTTCTGGTATTTGACCTGCTAAAGCTGAGCAGGTCTACACTGACTGTTTATATCATGAATTGTCTTTATCATTTCTGTGAGTAACAAAGTAGAGAAATAACCTCAACAACTTGTCAGAAGTTGGTGTAGTTTCCAAGTAGAACATGGCATCTAAATTCTTAATGAGTCAGGGACTGAGTGGTTTCTCCGCCAGCTCTACACTTTGGAGAGTCAGGTCATTTTTAATGAGATGCCAGTATTTTTAAATAGCTGTTTCATATCAAAAGCTTATAATTTCCATGTTGACCTTAGTTCTTTCAGAGCTGATGGCGGAATAGAGCTGAAGAATAAGTTTTTTTGCCATCTAAAATGGCTATTGATATAAAATAACTTAGGAATGTACTTTTGGTCTCTATTTTATAGTGTAAATCTGTAATTCATTTTGACAATCTAAGTAATCTTTTTGTGATTTTATTTTTTTTTTTTTCTTTATGAGGCTGATCATCTGCTCAGTTGTTTCAATCAGAAACCCCAAAGGTATGTTCTTTATTTGATTTTGACAGTTTGGCATCTTCTCTTGTGGCCTGGGAAAACAGGGAAAGAAAGCCTAACAGTGCAGTGAAATGACAGGTGGTTACAATTTGCTGACAAATTATTTATTTGAATTCTCAAACACTCAGCTCTTACTTATGACTTTTTCACTTGAGTTTTAAGAGTCCATTTATCAGCAAGAATGATCACATATTGACCATACCAGTACTTTAAAGCAAATGTATTCATTTGTTCACTATACGGATATGAGCTAGTGACAAGTGAACTTATTCAGAACAAACACCCAAACTAAGGCCTCATTCAACATTCAAACTATTACAAAAAGTTTGTCTACATGCTTTCTTTCTGCATTTTTCTAAAGCTTATTTGTAGGCCCCTACTCTGTGTCACATGCCCTCATGTGGATCTCTAACATTTTCCTTTCAGAAAACTGATTTTAAAAAAAATCTTTAAAAATATGAAGCTACTTTTCCTTCTATTTAAACATATCAAGAAGGATCCATTTTTATCAAATATATTTGGTATTTTCAAGAGGAAACTTTTAACATGAAATGATTTTTCATTTTATGAGAAATTTTGCGACTAGACGTAAGAATAAAAAGCTACTGAACACTAAAAATTTCACAAACTTTTTTCTTTAATAAAAATATTTATCTTTTTACGCAGAAAAATTAATTTTTACTGTTAGAACCAGTCTGAAAATTTATTCTCCCTCCCTTCCCTTTCACTCTATAAAGTGGCATCTTTTTCAACAGGCAAGCCAACAATGCTAACTGACACTCTTCTTGCCCTGGTACTCACAACATTTGAGTATCTCAACCAGTAACTAAATATTTTGGTTGCAAATGGTAAAAACTGAAATTTAAAGTAGTACTACAGAGTAAGATTTCTTGTTATAGGTGTTGGACTTTAATATAAACAATTCTCAGTTTCTTGGTGTGAATATTTCTTCTAGAGGTAAAACTGTATCTTTGCAATTTCATCCCTCTCAAAATGGACAGTTTCTGTAATGCAGTTCATGGGTTGTATATGTGTATATACACATAAATATATGTATGAACATTCATTTGCACTGGTCTCTTAATTTTAAGTGAAATCTAGTTTACCAGCAAGCATCAACTTAAAAAAACCCACAAAATTGAAACATAGATTCATCATATTTTCCTTGCCCAATTTCTCGCACAGTACAGTGAAATTTTGTTTCTTTTCTTAGGCATATGGTTCAGTGTCTAATTTGTAAGTATATCCAAGACCCATTCAGACCTTCAGCTTGTGTTTTAGCTCATTAGAGAGTGATTGTACATACACTAAATTTTCATGCTACAAATGGAGTATTTACTGTCTCCTAGTGGAAACATTTAGGAGTCCAAGCTGGAAGAGATTTTTCTAAATCTAAAATTAAATGAGTGAGTTGTATGTGGGAGGGAAAGAAAGATCTTCGTTTACTCTAAAACAGGCACTCTGGAATTAAAGACAACCTGGCATGCAGACAATGCAACTGCAAGCTATTCGATTAAAGCTACTTTTGCAAAACATGTTGCTTGAAGCAGGCTTGTGAAAAATCATGGATTTCTGAATTGCTTTTCCTAGATTACTGTCTAGCCTAGGAAGTAAACTGTAGTCCCTTTTTTCCCAAAGCCTTCATGAAATCTGCAGTAGCATGGAACGGATGAAAGAGATTTCAGATCAAGAGACAAAGATGGTAGTTTTGACTCAACTCTGAACATAGTTTGTTCATTCTGAGTGCACAGGTATCTTAAAAAATCAGGTCCTTCACAAGAAAATTTGTCTCACATGGCCTTAGCAGTGACAATAAAAGTCTTGTCAAAGATATTCAGATGTTATCAGCCTAGTAACAAGAATATCCTCTATTGATTCGAGTAACCAGCATTTCAGTGACACTGCACTCTAGCTGCAGAATCAATAATTAGAACATGATGAATGGGTATGAAACTAAGAAAACACACCAATCAGCCCTGCATCTGAAGACTTTCTCTAATGGAAGAAAATAACTAAGTGAAGTAAACAGAAAGGGCAAACCAAGTGACAACTTGCAAGACCACCCATCTGGGCTAGGCAGCTTGTTTCAGAGTTATCTGACTGCTTCCATTGTGCTGGTTCACACAGTGACTGTTGCTCTCAGTTTTGTTGACAGTGACCACAGATTAATTAGATCAGTGCTTTTTTAAAATGTAAACATTCCCAAGTTAGAAGACATAGTTCTCAGTGAGTTTGCTGGAAAAACCCATATCCTCATGGGCTGCTTAACTGTTGTGTTTCTACAACACAACCTTTGCTTGGAGTTTCCAGCAGCACAATATTTGTAATAGGTTCTGAACTTGTGTAATTGCAGCTTATTTGCACTATATTTCTATGATACACTTTTACAAAATTGCTTTTAAACCAGTTTTAAGCCTTTTTGCTGAGAATTGCAATAGATGTCCAATGTCAATTCACAAAAAAATACTAAGCATATGGTACATGCAGCAATTGTAGAAGAATATTACACTATCAGCAAAAAGAAACATACTAATATAGTTACTTGAACATAAAAAAGAAAAACTTTGCTAATACTCTTTATGGTATATTAGGCTTTTAAATACAATAATCAGAGGATTTGGATCGTTTCTTTTATTATAATCCATCAAAAATTCAGCCATATGTGACTTCTTCACAAGAAATAGTACCATGCTCCACTAATAGCCCTCATGAGTTCAGTGGCCTATTTTTTGAGGAAAAAAGTATGCAGCATGCATCTGCAGCCCTAAATAATGCAAAGAGCTCTTGCACCTCTTGCTTTCAGGTATTTGTTCTCTTCCCTAATTTCAAGTACTGGTTTTCCAGTTGCTAATGAACACCTGAGCTTTCTATAGCAGATCTGTCTGCTCCAATCTAAATGCCCAGTTTCTCCCCTGAAGCTATTGAATTATTTCCTTTACTTCCCTCCTCTGGAGTCCAAGCAAAATGCTAGGGGAAAGCGTTTGAAAGCCCAACAACCTACTTAATTATTAAAAAGCACAATAATAAGGGGTTTGGGGAAGATAACTACCTTTGGTTTTCCAGTTTAGGAAACACTTTCCTGGTTTTACAGGCTCCCAGACTGTACTCTTACTGAATATGTAGTGATGACCAATAAATAGTTTTACTGATCACTGGTTAAGGGCTAAGCTATACAATTATTACTGCTTCTCCTGAGACAAGCATACAAGGGAAGGATCAGCAATACACTAAGAGCCAAAGTAACGCCCTTCTCTTTTCGAGAATGATATCCATCTCCGACAGCAAATATAAAAGCAGTTGAAACAAGATTTCATGGGCCTCAATTCCCACAGCTTTTTCTGGGCATCAGATTTGATCACCATTATAAAACATTCTATGTGAGTAGCTCAGACATTGTAAAAAGAAAAAAAAAGAAAAGGAAAACGCAAACCCTTTAGTTCTGTGTAATTTAAAAAGTAGAATGAATCAGTTTTGTGGAAGACATTTTGATGTGAACCAGACAGCTTTCAAATCAGTTTTCCACTGAGTAAAGAAAGGATCCCATTCCTCTTCCTTGAGCTATTGTACTATTCTTTTACCAAGATCTACCTATTGTGATTCCGTTTTTCTGATTAGTGGAGAAGAATAGTGGCTGCTACTTGAACATGGTTTAAAATCCAAAATTATTGTACGGTTACAGGGAGAAGAGAGCTGCTATATTATTGATTAGTTTTGGGGAATACGACACTGAAACAATTAAACTGCCATGTAAAATAGTTTTTTTTTTTTAATGCAATATTTCTGTTTTGTTTTCTTTTTTTCCTTAATAGAAATTATGCTTTCTCACAGTAACATTGGAAGGGGAAGAAAAGGTTAGAGATTTTTCATTAATTTCTGAATTGTCCTTTCTTTTCAGAATACATAAAACTTAATGCCTACAGACTCCATATGTGTTTTTATTAATGTGCCCAAACACAGAGACCATTTTTTATTATTGCCAACATGTATAAATAATGGATGGCTACTGCATAGTCAAGACTCTCACCACTGACAGTTGTTTGCATAAAAATTCAACCAGGTTAACATCACCACATTTAAAAAAATAGTTTCAGTTTCCAAGACATCACAAGCTATAGGCATTTCAAAGTATACCCTAGCATATTTCAAACAAAAGAGTATGGAGATGTATCTAAGGCTCACACATAACTCTTGAGAATATTCTCTGGTGCTGAATTGCCTGTATTTAATACGTCTAAAAAGGGGACATGTTCTGCAAAAGAAGTGGGAGGGAATAGAGGCTTTCATTTCACAGGCATAGCCAATTACAGGAAGACTTACTTTCATTTACTGCTGAACAAAGAACCTACAGGTATCTCAAGCAAATGCGCTCAGCATGAACAGCTCAACCAGGTTTACTACTTTGGTAAGTCCTATATAGGGGTTTCTGTCATGGTGATATCGACAATCCTCTAATAACTGCGTATTTTTTACATTGAGGTCACCTTTCAGTTTGGATAAGATTTGGGCTTACTGCAAAAGTAAAGAAGTTGTAAAAGCTTTACAATCCTTAAATTAGTACTTTCCGCTTCTCATTCGCTCAAGCATCAGAGATTTCTCTCTGACGCTGCCACTGTTATTCTGCTCTGCTGACCCGTAAGTAGCTGAAATTTGGGCTTACTCCAGGGTGTGATTTAGGAGTTACCCTCTCACTCACAGAGTTAGCGTGTGGTCTTTTTTGCTGTAGAACTCTCTTAGCAACACACATTTCTCTCTTTGCCAGGCTTTCTCTTGTAGATTGTGAGGGCTTGAAAACACATAACATTCAAAGGCCTGGAGGTCAGAGCTGGCAAATTGTAGCTTATAGCTGGGAACTATTTTTTCCTGGAACTCCAGAAGGAGAGGAGTTTGCATTTTTAACTCCACAAGTTCTCCTGAGTTTTATGGGGAAAAGTGTAACTTCTCAGTATTTGGAAAAATATAGACACTTCTCTTCATGCAAGCCAAGTGTTACCTCACAAGGTCTTTGGGGATGTGTGTTTTTAGGTAAAAGTAACATTTTGCTACTTTGATCATTTTGTAAGGTACTATTCTTAAGGTACTTTACAGCCCTAACTATTCTATGATTCTATAATTTGACTAGATAATTTAAATTCTGTCCTTAGATAAAAAAAATATTTACCTCTAGGCATCTTGCATGATTTCACAAGTGTCCTACACATATTCTTGCTAAGGTATCATCCTTCGAAAGCAGTGAACCAACACTATAGTTGCCATAGAAAGAACTGACTGCTAGGATATTCCTAGTGTTTGACAAAGTCTGCTTTCACTCTCTTGAGTGCATACCTAAATCTACATGAGAATGTATTTTCATGTGTTCTATCTTATTAGATACCCATGTGTTTTCAGTTCTCCTGAAACTTTGGAGAAAGAGTAACTTTCTGTTACTCTTCTTTGAGAAGTGATCAGCAGTCATCAGGAGAGAAGTAACCAAAGTGACCTGTCTGCAAAAGCTTGGCTTTTGTTAAAACAGAAAACAACCTCTGACACGAAGATCTGTGTCTATATGCCATAGGGCAATCAACTTTTTAGAGTGCGCTGAGGGCTTTACTGCTGATTCCCCTGTCTAAATGTAAGGTAGGAAAGAAAAATTGTTGTACTCTGCCTGGGATGCAACAGGACACACAGCTAAGTGTAGGAAGAGAGAACTACTCCAGCATCTGATGATATTAGGCAGAACATAATCATGTCTGCTCTGCATCTTTACTGCTTAACAAAATATAAGATGGTTTTAAGGCTGTTACTGTTTTGAGATTATCGAGACCAAAAATTTTCTGTGAATTTATCACACTAATGGCAAAACATTTTCTGCAGTTATGTATATCTAATAGCTCAGTAGCACATTTGGTGAAACAATATGCTATATGCATCCATGCATCTCTAAATAACTGAAGTCCCAATGCAAGAACCATAGCAACCAGCATCTGCAAAAGTGATCATACTTTGAAATGTTATAAAACATAATGCAGGCAATACAGCCAAGAGGTTGTTTAAGCCTTCCTTGCTGTTCAGAGTTCTACTATTGTCTTTTGTAAGCAGTTCATAAGAGGGAAGCCTGGTTTTCTGAAAGCCATCAAATACTGAATTTTTCACCCATTCTATGAGCACTAGGATATAAAAAAAATCAATAAATGTTTCCTCAAAATATTAGCTAAATAATTCAGGTTACATCCTGGCACAACTGAAGTCAGTAGCAAAACTCCTGCTGAGTTCTGTGTTCATAGTTCGCAGACAATGTCAGGTTTTAAGCAAATTTCTCAATCTTTGATGTATTTAGCTTTACAGCCTCCTGGTGAGGCAGAGAACAGCTGTAATCTTACAGGTAGCAAAGTAAGTTATGAAGACTAGGTTTCATTTAACCAGTTCCACCTACTGAAAGTTAGATATCTAGTCTAGGTAGGACAGTTATGGTTCTCTAGTCAAGAGAAAGGAGGGGGGGAAAGAACCAAACAAACCCAAAGCCAAACAAAACCCCACCAACAAAAAGTCTAGTTTAAGTGGGAAGAAGTGCCTCTGGCATGGCACATCTTATCTTAGGATGAGTTCTCTCTCTCCCTGGAGTTAGCTAGTCCTGTCCACTGATAATGGGAAGAGCCCAAAAGGAGCAGTTTCAGAAATTAAAGTAAATTAAAATCTGAATCCACAATGAAACTCAGAAATCACTAGATGCGTTAGTACAGTACTTAACTTCTAAACGTTTGCTCACAGTGCAGTCTGTGGTTAGACTTTTGAATAAATATTTGAGTATTGGGTACAATGTTCCTCAAGGTAGAGTGTAGAAGCCACTTGAGATTGCCAACCAAAACAGACAGTAAGAGATACTTAGACTACCGAGCCTTCTATGAAGGCTCAGATTCTGTGTTCATGATAAAGTTCATGGGAATATTCAGGTAGAGTTCAGTGTTTGGATTTGTCTACTGAGGCCAGATGTCCAAGTTTTGTTTCTAAAAGCACAGTGTAATCACTTCTATATGTTATCTCCCTGCCCAGACAACTAAGAGAGGAATAGGAAAACCTGACTTTAAAGCTCTTCTTCTCATAAAAAGAATTAATTTCAAATCCACACCACTTGATCCCCCAGGGGAGAACTGTGTGTGAGCTGTTTCAGAGGCAAATGTTCACTTTGTTGCACTTCTTAGAAACAGACTCTTGATCCTATGGACAAGAGTGATTAAGAGAGTCACTGGTTAAAGTGGAGACTTTGGTCTTTGTTCCCTGACTTACAGGTAGTTCAGCTCCAGAAGCAGAAAACAGAAATCAAGTTTCCTTGCCCCAGATACCAGCTTGCTAAATATTCTAATACTGTTCCAAATCTGAGGTACTGTTAAAGCTTGTGGGGTGGACCACAGCTCTCAGAAACACAAAATAAAGAGTTATATACCTTAGAAAACACACAGAAATATACAAGATGTAATTTGCTTTCTTATAAATTGTTTTGAATGGGAAGTCAATTACTGACTATTTCTCCTCTGCCCATAAACCCTTCCAACAGTGTAAACACTTGTAATTTTAGTGTTCCAACATAGACAAGAGCAACAGTTTCTTCCTGGATTACATGTGCTTACAAGCCAGTGGCTGCAGGCAGATGTGTTCACCCCACCAACAAACCAGTGAAAGCTGGCCTGGGGGCATGTTTTCCAAGGAGACTGATAACCACAAACACCTGTATTTAAAGAATTATGTGAAGTAATGAAAAAGCAGCAAATCTTACCTTTGCCGTTGAATTCCTTGACAATTTAATTCTGTTTGACTGTGTGATATTTTAATCATAAGACTAGGGTGAAGCTGGTCAGAGAAGGAAGGATCACCTTATGTCAGGATTTTTCATCTATGAGTGATGCACACCAAAACTATGGGTTTCTTTTCACCTGTAAAGGTATGATTGGTAGCTCCTTAGTATTACATTTCACTAGAAAAATAGAAAAGGGAAATCTAAACAATCACACGTAACAGCTTATGTCTTCTTAAGTAAAAGTCCACAGTGGCAAGGTACTGTTCATGGTATTCTCAGTGAATGAAGAGACATTTGTCAATGGGGGCATGTAGCATTTTGAATTTAAATTCAGATCCTAGGGTGAGTGCCCTATTACTCATGTCACATTTTTAATAAGGTATAAATTAGATTTCTATCTTCTCTTTTTCTGCTTATCCTGCATAAATGTTAGATATACAAAAGTCAATATAAAATTTATTTTAAAAAATATGAAAATGCGGGTATTAATCTTTCTGCTGTATTTCTGTTACTTAATAGCAGGAAAAAAGTAGCAGTTAAATAATATAAATCTATCTAACTTTTTCTTAATGACAGCTAAGGAATGATGAATCTTCTTTCCATACAACGCAATACTGGCTCAGCATTAGGAATGTATGGCTTATCCAACTTAACATTTGGAATACCTATGCATTATGATGTATTTTAATAATCAAATTTATTAAAATCAGAGCTTAATTTAAGAAAAACATTCTTTATGTATGAGGCAAAAACATGAACACCATTATACAAAGACCAGATACTAGGATATAGTACAAATACTAAGGTTATTTGTCACTGGAATAATTTCCCTAGGATATTGGTAAAGTTAACAGAACTTTAAATATAGTTTATGATGATGAGCAAAGTATGTGCTTTTGTTGGACATAGTGAACTTTGGAAGAGAATTATTAGGTAAAATGATGTAACTTGTCCCACATCAAGAATAAAACCACATGATCATAATTCCTCTTTCTGCTTATAGATCCAGCAGCCACTGGACATTTCTCCTTGCTTGACTTCTCTGAGATGATGATGTTACCTTCACTGTTTGGTGTGCATGGGGTAAATACTTTCTATTCTTTATTATTATTATTATTATTATTATTATTATTATTATTTAATTTGTATATCTTAATGCAAAGAACTGGGCAGGGATTCTAACGAAGTCATTGCCACAGAACTCTTTAAGTAGACACTAGAGGAAGAACTAAAAAATCCACTGCCTGCCACTACTGCTTTGGTTTAGAATTGAATTGATCACCCTTTGTATAATTCATGAAGTACATTAGAATATTAAGGTAATTTAAGGCTCTGCTTTCCTGATTTGGATATTTTTTTCAATCTCACTTTCATTTAGGTTTACCGTGTCAGGTATTCCAATCAGTGACATTTAAACATGACTGATTTCAACTTAGAGGTGCAATCAGTGATTTTTCAAAAGTAATCACCCCAGTAGATTAAGAAAGCTGATTCTCTTTTGGGAAATCATTTTCTTCTCCAGCATTTTCTGGGAAACAGTCTGATTTGAGGGTAAGCAGTATTTTGATAAGAACCAGTAGTCTTGGCCTCTGGTATTTAACTGGAGTGTTATAAAAACAGGTGCTAATGTCAAGTACATTATGCACTCAATCCCCAGCAGTTGTTAAGGTGATAGATAGTGTGGAGGAAAGTGCCTCTTGGCAGACAAAATTTCTTAAAATGTCCTTGTGTTCCACACCAGCTGTGTAATAGTGGGGTCAACAGCCATGCCCTGTGGGCTGAGAGGAGTGATTTGGTTATGAAACTTCCCAGCTACAATGCTTGGAGGCCAAAGAAAGAATGCAAGGGAGTGGGTGAAATCCTGGCCCTGGAGGAGTCCAGGGGAATACTGCTAATAGCTGTAGGAAAGACCAGGATTTCAGTCAGTGTATTTTAGTAATTAAAGTCAGATAAGGGGTTTCCAAAAAGACAGAAGCTAAATGAACTGTTTTGCTGGTTACAGAGTATTTCCACTGAGAGCCATTCGAAAACTCACTACTGGAAAACTTATTTTTGCTTCTCCTCATGTGCTTGTATCTTTTAAACCAACAAATTACATCAATCCACCCATGATTCCATGAAAAATCTTTCTGCTTTTACCCACAAGACAGTAATGATGTTAACAGTTCTGTATGACCCAATTTTAGCATTGGGCTTTCTGCACAGCATAAGGGCAGATAAGGAAGGAGCCATGCTGAGTGGGAAATATGCAGCAGCTTATGAGAGAAAATGCTAGAACATTTGCATGAAGCAAACAAGCAAGCAGTCGGATTGCAAGCTCAGTGCCAGGCTGCCTCTCATTCCAGACAGAGTGATAAAAGGTCATTTCTCTGTCACCAGTCTATTATCCTTGGTGCAGGCTGCACTGCAAGCAGGAAGCACTGATTCCTGCCCACAGCCACTGAGTTCCCAGGGATATGCAGAGGTGGTGAGACCAGAGTCCAACTTTCTCCTACTTCAAATGTTAACACAAACTTGCCTCACCAGTTACACCATTATAAACCATGATTTTGGCTTGCAGTTGTGGGTGAAACAACTCCCTTTGGTGGAGCTTGCTCAGCAGTGTAGCTTTTTGGCCCCTAATCCCTAGCCTTTGGTTGACACTTATGCCTAAAAAAAGGAATATGGAAAGAAGAGTTCCTCATATTCCCAATATTAGTTCAATCTGCAAAAGAATAATCATAATTTCATTTTCGGGGACACCTATGCTAAGCAAATAATTAAAGGAAAGGGCAGCAGACAGTTTTCTTCCAATGAACAGCTGCCAAGTAACTATTTCCGATAACTGTCTCCAGCAAGAATATTCATTCAACAGCTGAGCAATGGCTGGAGTTTTTTGAAGTATGTGAGGAAGGAGAGATGGGACAGAGGCATTCAAAACTAGACAGTATTCCTTTACAGGACCAGCTGATTACTAAAATATTCAGGACACCAAAGCTATCTCTCCTGAGCTTTAAACAAGAGAACTCATTTGAACTCTTACACGGTTTATTTTTACCGAGTGGAGAACTACAGTACTGCTCCACTAAAAAAACAGTGATTCAGGCTTAGTGCTCACAACCTTGACTCTATGGCTTGCACATATGCATCATGAGAGTCTCTTCCATTGCACAGTCACATAATAAATTCACACCCGTATTCCCTTAAAATAATAGGCAACTGTTTGAACCTGAGACTTTTTTTTTATTTAGCCAAGTCCCATGCCAGCTGACCACAAGTGTACACCATATGAGCCACAGAGGCTACTGCTGCTCCACTGGCTCTACCAGCAGGATACGCTCCCCATTGATGGATAGCATGTGACCTGCTTATGTACTTAGACACTTTAAGATGTGTAGGCAGGTGGTGCTGTTATAGCCTGTGAAGCAGTTGTGCATCTATGACTAACAGATCATAAAATGGAGAGGTTAATAAAAGGATAAGAGGTGTCACACTTGTAATATCAGTGGTGCAATGGGCTTGACAGGACTCCAAGTTGTAACCACTGTTTAAAGGATATTATGTGATTTGTGGGGCTTATTAAAAAGTAAAAACTATGCCTAGGTCTTTACCCGTAGTTCTATCTCACCTTTCCTCTTGTCTCTCACTACATTACCCACATATTTACAAAACAATTTTGTAACTATTGTGGTCAGTTATAACATCTCTTTTCCATAGGTTTCTAAAGCATAAAGCAGCGTAATTTGTATACTTACATTTGAATACTCTAGTAGGAAGCATGAACGGCCACTGCAAAGTTTTTTGACACTATCTTTCTTTTCCTTCTTTGTTTATTATTTAAAAATGAAAGGAACAAGCAACATGTACTGAACCCTCATTCACATTAAATAAATAGGTAACATCAAACTGTTTGATAAACTGAAATAGTCTAGGAAAGCAAATGAGTTAAAATACCACTTCATTACACTAAGCCTGAGCTTCAGAAGTTCTTTCCTGAACTTCATTTAAGGTCAATAAGTGCTTAATAGGAAGCTACCAGCAGTAATAATAACAATAGCAAATTAGAAAGGAAGAAAAATGTGATTGTAATGTGGGACCAATAGAAGCAAACTGTGAACTACCTGATGAAGTAGATGAAGGGTCAGATTATCAAGGGGTGTAAATTTTTCTGATTTCATGGAGTTTGGCTTTAACGTTTCATTAGTCCTGCTTTTGTCTTTGATTCACAACCAAGTCAACAGTAAATTCCATCATAATTTTTCCTGCCTCTATTCCAAGATTATTTCTATCTGCTGAAACACAGCTAGTTCAGGCAGAAGCTATATATATTTAAAGTTTTACAGTGCACAGAGAAGTCTGGAAAAGCAAATGGCTACAACAGTGTTTTATAATTTTTATAAGAGGCATCAATTTATATAAGAGTTACCTTGTGTTAACCATCAAATGTCTTCTCTGGAAATGATTGAGTTTTCTTTCTATTACTTTTTTTCTTCTTTTTTTAAATAGAGCCACTCTATGATAAAGTACAGGCATGCTATATTAAAGTATACTATAGTCAGAATATTGTTAAAAGCATTTAAATTGCAGGTTTGAGCACTCAGACTCCAACCAGGTAGCCTGGTAAGAACTTCAAGAACTGAGACTGAGACAGCAAATGGAGTAGATCTGATCTCCCTTTAGCTTTTCAATTTAAAGGTCCTACCTTGCAAATTTAGAATCACAGGGTAGCAATAGACTTTATTAAAAATGCATATTTAAGTGCCTAAGACTCAAACCATGTACTTTCTTTTAGCTGAGTCAGCAGACATAGTAATAGGATCATAGAATCATAGAATAGTTAGGGTTGGAAAGGACCTTAAGATCATCTAGTTCCAACCCCCCTACCATGGGCAGGGACACCCCTCACTAAACCATGCCACCCAAGGCTATGTTCAACCTGGCCTTGAACACCGCCAGCTGGAAGTCAGTCTTTGATGATCTTGTGGAACCATTAATCCACATCTACTAATTCACCAGACTGAAGATTCAGTAACTTTCCATCTGACTCATCAATCCCCAGGAACTTATGAGATATTTGACTTTCACTGTTGATAAAGAAAGAAAAAAAATAGACAAGAGAGGAAAAAAACTGTAAAAAAAATGGAAGAGTTTTAGCTACAACATCTGAATTCAAACATGGCAAAATATCTAGGCTCAATGCTTTCTCCCCTGGATTGTATTTAATTTAATAGAACTTACATGTTTGGAGTATCAAGTGTACCGTGAACAAAATTGAATATCTAATTACAGAAAGTGACAGAAAGCCAGAGCAAAGATGACACCAGCTGACAGTCATTCCAACTCCTTGTCTTTGACACAACATTTTTCATTGTTCAATGCTAAATATCAATCCAGAAAACCTGATGCTTCCCCTTTGGACTTTTTAGTAAATGAGTCTTGTCCTCCAACACATGTGCTTAGGCAGTGTTTTGCAATTAAAGTGTGTGAGTAACAGTGTGTAAAATAATATCTCAGACATAAATCAAATGTGCGCCCTCTGGATCATGTGAGATTTTGCCCAGACTTGAATGATCAGGAACGCCTCCTGGCAAGCAATCTGCATTTTCAAGATAAGACCGACTGTAAATGGCATAACTGGGTGCTATGGAAAGTATCATTTAACTTCACATGGGAATACCCTAGTATGTAACACATCATCTGTAACTTATTGTTCTTCAATAAAATGCACGGCAATTTTAGAAGGCTTTTTCTAAATTATTGTTAAACTGTAAAGATAAACTCTAAGTCGGCATAATATGGAGATATTCAGACCAATTTTTTCAGCTTTGACATTGCTATTAGAAAAGGACATGAGTGATTATGATCAAACCTACTTGTTACTTGGTTTGCTTTCAGCAGAAGTTGTGTTAGCCCTGTGCTGATTGCTTCTGAAAATCTTGCCTCCTTTGACATGCACTTTTGTGGTGTTTTTTTTTGTAAGGGCAAAATTGTCACATTTGTGCAATTCCTTTTCATTGCAGTAAGACCACATGCACTTTTTACATGTTAATTAAAACCTAGTTGTAGGGTACGTTTCTTATCTTTTCATACTTTCCTCATTCCTAGTGATGTCATGGTTGGTTGTAGTGGGATGAAGCAAGTGGATTACACCATACAGTATGGAAGTCTTTAGAGTAACTGCATTTTCTTGTGCCAGTTGAAGAACAATAGTCCTGGGGAAAAAAAAAAAAAAATGAAACCAAAAAAAAACCCTCTGCAATTATCTGAAAGGGTTTATGTTTTGGTGTAGCTTCTTTTTTCAATAGAATTTGAACTATCATTTCAACAACTTAGATAATATTGCAGAATACTTTTAGCTTCAAAGGACACTGGATACTAGCAACATTACTCCTTTAAGAAGCAGCTAAGGAGAGCCAAGTCCTGCTTGTGTTACTGGAGGTGACTATTCAGATTTCTGATGAGCTAGTCAAGTTTCAAGGGATCTGTATTTTAATCAGATAATCTGTGATGACAGAACACTTAGATTTATACTTTCTCCCCATAGTTTGACAGTCCAAGACTTCAATGATCAGTCATAGAAGAGCTAGGCATTATTTTTTATCAAAGGAGCAGGTTTTCAGGAAAACATTGACTAAATGATCTTTAAAATTTCAGGGAATTATGACATTTTTATAAACTTGTATTTTTTTTATAAAACAGAATGCTTGTTCTATCATGGTAAATAACTTTTAAGATACATTCTACCTTTAATAAAGTCCAAACAAATATTTCAGAATATTTTGTTTGACAAAAAGTTTTAAAAATGCTTTATATTTTGTAAAAATTCAGAAGGAAAACAAATGTCAAAATGTCAGAATTACCATGGGTTGTAAAACTGGTTTAGAGCCCACTTTTAGGACTTTCAACTTACAGTAAGTTGAAAAAAGGAAAATTGATGTGCAGCTTGGCAAGGCATCCTTCTACATAAATTAATGAGAAGTCTTTTCAAAACCTGTGTTAGGACGTGGGAACAACTTAGTAATGGAATTGAATGGAGCTAGATCACTATATTCTTCTACTTCTTTGAGAATGTTAGCCACAAAGAACAAAGGAAGTAAGACCTTTGAACAGGTTACACCCTAAATTACAACAGATTGCTGAATTTTTGGCCTAGAATCATGAGAAAACATTAACATTGTATGTCATGATTCCACCCAATAAGTTGAACATCATCAGTGACATTTAACCTTTATTCTTCTCTTAAGTACTGGAAACATACATAAGTAAACTTCATAGTGTCACAGTGCTAGTTAAAAGAACATTATTCAGAGTTTCAGCTTGAAAGGTTTGGAAATTAATCCTGGCATTGATATTCAGATAAAAAGATGTTTTAGAATAGCTGTATCTTCTTTTCGAATATAATTTTAAAACCTAAACATTCATCTTATAATTTTTCTTCCTCTATGTTTTAATTTATCCCTTTTGGTTGTATTTTTTAATTGCTTGTTTTGTTTTTATTGTTTGCCTGCTTGTATTTTGATTTTGCTTACTTGTTTTTTTATTTTCTCTTTTTTTTTTTTTGTAAGCAAAACAGTATAGGAAGTTTGCTTAAAACTAGAGACTTGCCATGTCTGGTAGTCAGATGTAGCATCATTCAGAAATATACGTTTTATGAATCTTGAAAATGAAAGCATTGAATGGTTACAATGTGAATTCAATCCTTAAGCCTCAGGGTATAAATTGATCACCAGATGGGGCAAGGAAGAAATATCCCCAATGGTACAATATCACATGCACTAAGTGGGTTTAACACCTTCCTCTGAAGTATCCAGAATTGAGACAAGATGCTGGATGAAACAGATTATTGATCTATCCTGCTAAAGCAGTTCCTCTACTATTATATCTTTTCCTTGACCTGATGACTCATTTCATGCAATGGATTACAGTAGCTTCAACTTGTGTGCCTCATACACAAGACAGGAAGCCCTGAAAAGAAATGAGGAGACTTCCTTGCTGAGTTCACGGCAAACAGGGCACTGTTATTTTACTTTATAATTTTGAAAACCAGTAAGAACGTTATTTGAAAACACCTAAATCCCCCCGTTAGTGTCAACAGAAGCAGCAGGTGTTCAAGACCGTCTGCAAATTCATCCCTTGGCTGCACGTTAAATTCATCCTCAGTGTGTATTAAATATGCTGTGAGGAGTGGGTGGTGGGAGGAAGATAAACCAAAATAAGGAAAAAGTAAAAGAAAATATAGAAATATAAAATTTCCAAATACTCAAGGATGAGCTCAAAATTGGCATCATATGGACATCAAAGAAATCAGAAAGGAAATTTCCTCAAGGATCTAAAAACTGAGACCTCAAATTACAATTGTTTAAAAGTATGAGGACAAGGTTGATGGTATGGTCAATGCTATCTGTAGTAGTCTCAGTTTTAGCTTAACTTTCCAGTTGCTGTCTTTATACTCTTATTTTCTCCCATGTTAATCTCCTGCCATTAAACACCATAGATATTGAGCTATCCAGAGCATGTATTTTGCTCCTATTGCATTAAAAAGGAATTTATTATATTGCAACCAAAAGGATTAGAGTCTGGAGGGGCAATGAATTTGATACTTTCTCCAAGATTTCAACTTCTGAAATCTCCATCTTATTACACAGATTGCACATACACGTACACATGCACATTAATTTGTGTTGTAAGGCTGGGGAAAGGAATAAGGGAAACTGAAGATATAACCAACAGCCTGAGGAAAGCTTTGTTAATCTGGCCTCAAACATTTATCCAGTCCTGTACAAGCAGACTGAGGTTACTTAAATCCCACCCTTCTCCCCCCACCACCCTGTGGAAAAAGGGATAACTTCGTAAGGCATATGTGAAATTTCATCATTCTATGAAGAAATTTCTATCAGACTTAGTGCTTATTTCACTTACCAGTTTTAACCTGATCTAGATCTGCTTTTTCATTTCCCCTAACCCTCAAACAATGACATATTTCTTTGACTATTTTTTTTTTGAAAAGTGAGCATGAAGACTGGTATCAGACACAGGTGAATTAATTATACTGTGAACTGAGTTCATTGCCTCCCTTCTGCTTGATTTCTCCCAGTGGTCCTGACAGTCAAATAAATTAGGATCTGCTGAGGTACATGTACCAGCAGTTTTTCAAATTAAGTAGATATAGCAAGCTCTCACTTTTTGTAGCTATTGACGGAATGTGGATATTTAGAGGACTTACAAGATGTGGCTGTTTGATCAATTTGTCCAGTAGATAATTGAGATCGCGAGGTTCTGCAGGAACTATCAACCTAAGCACAGATCTGCAAATCCGGGAACTTCATCCAGCCTTCTGGCTGACTTGGCACAAATGTGCCCACTGGTAAGAATCAGGACAGCACAAATATATACCTTCTTTTGTCGCAGGGACAGCCATTTAGCCAACAGATTCATAGCTCTGCAGCTGAGTATCATCAACAACAGGAGGCATCAGAAGTCACATTTTGTTGTTTTGTGATGGAACAATAACTAAGACATTTCTTCTGCTCTAACAGGTGGCTGCTTGGCAATTTTGCATTGCTGCTGGTTGCTGTTCACCAGAGCATCCAGTTGTCAGTGAACTGGGACACTGTGTTTTATTTCATTGCAGAAAAATAATATATTCTTTAATGCAAATCTTATTAGCTGAAGAGAAGTAAAAAATAGAAGTCTACCCATCCATTTTCAATGGATTTGTTCAACTAAAGAAATTACTGTGGGAAAGATTTTCCAGATAAGATAGCTCTCTAGTTTATCCATGGAAACCTTGCATTACCATGCACATAATGCTTTGCTCTGAATCCCTAAGCACAACAAATAATCATGCTTTAGTAGCACCTGCTTGTCTTATTTGAAGAATCCTTCTGTGACAGCATTAGATCTTGACCTTTGACTTTCCCTGTCTGATGCCAAAGTGATTATTTCTGCTGGTTCTCAGTTTGACATCAGGGAGCAATTGTTTAAGCCTCTGATCCTTCACCTTATTATCTGCCATTCTCACATGATATGGCCATCTTTCTGTACTTCAGGTGCTTCAATTTCAACTAATGCTATCTCACAATGTAAAAAAAAAAAAAAAAAACAACCAAACAACCAAAAAAAACTGCCTTTTCTTCTTGCTTTTTATTTTTTCTCCCATTTGTCCACAGAAACTCTGATGAATTACAAGCAGCTCATCAAATCCAAACAGGCAGTCACAGACAAATTTGAACCCTGTAGAGAGTTCAGGTCACCTCTGTAAAAAAAACTGTTAACGATGATCCTGCTATTGCTGATCTAGACTGAGGGGAAAAAAAAAAAAAATTTGAACAAAGTTTTTTTTGGATTACAACATGTTGCAGGTTTGTGCTATCTCAGGTAATGAAAAAGCCCTGACATTAAAAACTTAAATGTAAAAATCCCCGAAACTATTGGTTTCAAAGAAAACTTTAATTTTTCTAGTCAATAACGCGTTTGATTTCAGATGTATTAATAAAAGTGAGGTGAATGTATATATCAAGTATACCCTGGAAATGAAACATTCTTTTTGAACTAATTACTTATATTTTGAAGTTGATTTGATATTTTTTCAGTCTTCGGCACCAGCAATGGTGACAAAATTTCTTCTAAAACAAAGTTAAAAAAAAACCCCAAAACCCACACTCAGAAACTCGGAGCTTCCTCCAAGGTGGAAAAAAAAAGCCTTGTACATGCTAAATTTAAAATTTTCAGTCTTAGAGCTACCGTTGTTAGCAGCACAATTAACATTACAAGTAATCAATGGTGTTTTTTAGTTGCTAATAAAAATATAACTCAATCAGAACATGTGGTTCCTATGTGGGCACAATTCTGTGCTAGCTCACTTCTGATGACAGAGAAGACTCAGAGCAAGGATTCTGGCCCATCTAGTGGAGTAAATATAGCTACCACAGTCATGCTGCTAGAGCTAATAAGCTTGTATCATAATGATGTACCAGTTGGGTCAGAAGGGATCTCTGCTAGCTCTAGCAACCCTATTACCTAGTCCAAGCTCTGGTAACCTCACTGATACATGAGGTTACCATGAAAAACTGATGTTAGGAATATCTTGGCACTTGTATCCAGTGTAAACTAATAAGCTGAAGAGCTCAAACATACATCAAAGACAAGAAGCTAATGACTAGCATCAGCAATAACAATAGCATAGTTCTGGGTGATTTCTATTTGTGGTGCTGTGGTCTAAGGCAGATCCATTGTGACAATTTCCTAACACAGTCATTCAGAGATGCACTGACTGTCAGGAATGTGATGTTTTAATTTAAACTGCTAAATCAAATCATGTTAGACCTCATTTGTTGCCTAGTCAGGGCTCTGAGATTGTTTATATTATTGCTGATTTCCTGCAAGTGTAGGTCAAAGCTGAAATCAATGCAAGAGCTCCATTTTATGTTAGCACTTTGTCTTTTTTAAAAAATGGATTAATTCCTTTGTTGTCATATTGGCATTTTCTTCAACATTATAGTTGCTTCCAGAACCTGCCACGCTCTATCCACTCTTTCAGGGAGGCAGGTGTTTTATTCTGAATTAATATATGATTACTATGGTTAATCCTACTGTCCACAAGAGTAAACAGTTCCTACTAAATCAGCTTGTATTTAATTCTCATTCATGCCCACACTAGCAGAAAACACCAGAATTGTTTTTTAATGTTCAACCTGTCCTCTGCAGGGCTGCATCAGCAACAGATTGGCACTGTCAACAGCCAGAACATCTCTGCTGTGCCGCTTGACTGGTTAGAGACCAAATCCCTTCCCTATTCAAGTAGGTGCTGGTTTCGCTTTCTTTCCCTAGTCCATCTTTCACTGCCTCGTCTTCTTCAACTACCTGCTGCCATTGACTCTCTGCCCTGGGCTGTATGTTGTCTATTATCATGTGTTTTAGCCATTTGTGTTCCCCTCCTTCCCCCCTGCATTATCTGGCATTCAAGCTGCGAATTCTGTTTCCAATGTACCAATTCAGCAAATTCTACTTGCACAGTAGCCTCTGGCCTGTTACAACTGAGGTCAGCTGGCAGCTTGCCACAGACTTCAGTGGGAAGAGCATCAAACTGTTATTTTAAGTGCAAATTCAGTTCCAAATTTGCAATTTGAAGGATTACATTATGTCTCAGCCTCGCTCAGTTTGATCTGTTGCTATTTTAGCCAGTTTAACATCTTAGATCATGTACTTGGCATGTTTCTCTGAAGCTAGACTCTCCCTCATCTTTTGTTACCATCATGATTATATTCTCCATGGGTTCTTACAATGCTCTCATCACTGTTGTATCTGAGGCCCCTCCAATTACTCATTAAAGTGACTAACATCTCTTGCATGTAATCTATTCCTGGTATCCCACGAGGAGCTCAGTGGAGAGTTTTGCCATGACTTCCTCTTCACCACATCAAACACAAGCTATCCCCTGGCCTACCCATCAACTAAAACTTAGAGCTGGTAAGAACATTCTGTCTGAAAAGCATTCCTCTCCAGCCATAATGAATGCTTTCAAGGTCAAGATGTTGTGCTGTTCCCTGTGTAAGACTGTTTTTACTCCAAGATGTATCCAGATACAGATGTCTGGGCTACACAACTCTGCAGGAGGGTATCTACATTCCAGATGTGGATCCTTATTCAGATCATGCATACACTCACACTGGCACTACGTGCCATAGCCTTGATTATTTTGCAAATGTAGCTTGAGGGGTGTAGCGCAAAACACTTAAATACATGTGCTGCAAGTATGGCTTGCCACAAACTATCAATCAATACCCTTGTCCTCCCAAGTCCATCCACAGAAGTTTTTATTCCCTCACTGTCTTTGTACACTCCTTGCTTCTATTGACACAGCATAGAGCTGCCACTGCAAAGTAAAAGGATGACTCTCTCATATAATGTCTCAGGTAGAATATTGTCCAAAGACTGAAAAGTGAAAGAAAGAAGTGAGAAACATCACGGTTTAGAACAGCAAGTGGTATAAAAAATAGAGTACTAGTTAAATGATGGAAAAATTGTAGCAAACTACACTAACCTGTTCTTCTCTATTTGGAAAATATAAATTCATTATAAAAATACCTTAGTGTCACAACTGATTCCAATGGAGTAGGAAATATTCGGTATTGGAGGCACATGGGAGATTGGAATTGCCTCTCCTGAGACTGTTCATAACTTTTTTTCATTAGAAAAGAAAACAAAACTTCACAAAAGCTGCAAAACCTAAAATTGTATTAAAGTAACCCTTTGGAAATGAATCTTCAGGATCTTGACTCAGAGGATGACTTGAAGCATTAGGCTGAACTGAGTGCCCATGTAGGACATTAGAACGGTGTTGTGGTTTAAGCCCAGCCGTAACTCATTACCATGCAGCTGCTCGCTCATTTCCTCCTCCTTCCTCCCCTCCACTCCTGGAGGGATGGGGAGGAGAATTGAGGGAATGTAACTCCCATGGGTTGAGATAAGAACAGTCCAGTAACTAAGGGATAACACAAACCACTGCTTTTGCCACCAATAATAATAGTGATACGGGAAATAACAAGGGAGGAGAATACAACCGCTCACCAGTCAATGACCAATACCCAGCCTGACCTGAGCAGTGTTCTAGCCCTTCCAGGTAACTGCCCCCAGTTTACATAGTGAGCATGACGTGCTGTGGTATGGAATACCTCTTTGGTCAGTTTGGGTCAGGTGTCC